>CAUYUJ010021863.1:87552-132228 GCA_963575745.1 Prorocentrum cordatum | reverse complement strand
GAGCGCTTGTGATGACCGATGCGCCCGCGGCCGAGCCATTGCCTGGAGAGCTCGGCGGCTGGCCGCTCGGGGATGGGGGCAACGAGGACGAGGAGGTGCCTCGAGGGCCGCCGCGCAAGCGGGCCCGCGAGGTGGAGGGCACCCCGACCCCAGGCGGACCAGGAGAGGCGAGCCCTCTCGACCAGGAGATTGCAGGGCTCGAGGAGACTGCCGAGGACCCAGAGCTCGAGGCGCGGCTGGCGCGGCTCGGGGGCAGGGCAGCTCGTGGTGTGCCGAGGCAGGGCACGCCCAAGAATGCTGCGCGCCCAGCAGGAGCGGTAGGCGAGCGCCTGGCGCAGGTGGTGGCCGGCCGAGCCGCCACTGCTGCCCCTGCGCGCACAGGCGCCGCTGGGTCGAGGAGCAGGCTGGCATCAGCCTTGACCGCGGCGCTCCTGGGCCGCGACGACGACGACGCGGAGGACGGCGCGGAGAGCGACACGGAGCGCCTTGGGGGCCGCGACCGCTACCAGGGCGTGGGCATCAAGCGGGACTTGTTCCGCAGGATCGCTCGGCAGCGGCCCGGCGCTCTCCTCGAGAACGGGCTTGGCCACCTGCGCAGCCAGTTCACCCAGCAGTTGTCCGCAGGCGAGGCCGACCCTCTGGCCCCGTGTGTCACGCAGTTCTTGAACACGGTGTTCTTCGTTGCTCACCCGCCGCGGACGCTGGGGACGGACGAGGTGCGGGTCCTCCGCGCGCTGGGACTGGCGCTCGACGGCATCCTGCGCGGAGAGGTCGTCGAGACTGCGGATCTGCTCATGCAGGAGTTCAAGGCGCGGACGATGGCCATCCGCGACGGGAACTGGCGGTCGGCACGGTGGCTCACGCTTGTCGCGCAGGAACAGCTTCCATCAGGCGCCTCTCTGGACGAGGAGAACGCTGCCGAGAAGGTCGAGGCCCGGGAGCTGAAGGTCGCCGAGCTCCGCCAGCGACTTGCGGACCGCAGGCCGGGCTAGGGGTCTGGCCGGGAGCCGTCTCCGTTGCAGGGGGGGACGGCACCTGCAGGCCATGGGCGCGCGAAGGCGCGCCCCCCGCCCCCTGCTCCCGGGACGCCAGTCTCGGGATCGCCCGAGGCGATGGGGATCCTTGCCGGACGAGTTCCAGGCGACGGTCCCGCAGTTCCCCCCGCCGGGGGGAAGCAGCCAGCAGCGCGGAGGACCAGCCGCAGTCCCACGCGGTCGGTCCAGCTCCTGAGCGACTCCGAGGGGGACCTCGACGCAGCAGCCGCCGCCCGCGTGCCGCCAGCGGACGCGGCAGCAGGCCGGAGCTTCGCGCAGCACAAGGCGGCCCACCCGAGGCGCGAGGGCGAGACCCAGGCAGCATGGAAGGCGCGCATCGGGAGGCCGCTGGCTGCCAAGAGCCGCGGCAAAGGCAAGACGGGGAAGAGCCGCGGCACGAGCGCTGCTCGCAGGACGGCCTGGGTTCGGGCGTGAGGGCCGACACGGCTAAGGCCGCGGCCCCGAGCACGCCCCTGCCTGCCCGCCGCCCGCCTGAGCGGCAGCTACGCGGCAGCTCGCAGGCTCGGCGGTGGCGCCAGATGCTAGCCGAGGTGGGCACGGGCGTCAGCTCCAAGTTCAGGCTCGCCCTCGCGGTCCACGAGGCGGTGCACGGTTCGCCAGGGGCGATCGGGCGGTACGTTCGTAAGATGTGCACTTCGCCAGACCCCACGGCCAGCTTCGCGCGGCTGCGCGAGGTGTTGCCGTTACCGCTGCCCGACGCCCCGCTCTTCGAGAGGTACCGTGCCGCCTGGCACCTACACCAGCAGCTGCCGGAGACCTGCGAGGTGGACGCCGCCACGGCGCAGGGGTGGGCCCAGCTCGTGGTCTTCAGCCTGAACTACCAGTACACGGGGCACATGCGTTGCCCAACCGTCGCCGCGAGGCGGCCCACGGCAAGTCAGCTCAGTGCGCTCGGCATTGTGCAGGAGGCCTGTGAGTATTTCGTTCAGGATGCCGCCACATCTTTCGAGCTCCCGGACTGGGGCCAGGTCATCGCGTCGAGGACCGTCTCCTACGGGGGCGAGGAGACGTCCCGCGCCCTGCCACTCTCGCTTGCGGGGATCATGCCAGGCCTCCCCGCGCGGGGCGTCGCCGCCTCTGTCAAGGCGCTCGACATCGCGGACGCTCAGGTGGGCGCCTGGCTTGCCGACCCCACGCTGGCCTTGCTCCCTCGAGATGAGTGGCCTGCAGAGGTCCCGCGGGCGGCGATCCAGGTCACGTCCAAGCAGGAGTGGTACAGCATCGGGACCAAGCTCGTCGAGCTGGGGCTGGCTGCGCCGATCGCCGACGACCGCATCTTCAAGGTCGGGAACCGCAAGGTGCTCGCCGGGGCGTTTGGTGTCGCCAAGGGTGGCACGCCGTCACCTGGCCAGGCGTGCGTCCAGCGCCTGATCATCAACATGGTCCCGGCCAACAGCTACCAGCGCATCATGAGGGACGACATCGGGACCCTTAGCGCGTCGCCCTCGTGGGTCGCCATCCCGCTCCCAGAGGGCCACATGCTGCTTTGGTCGTCAGATGACCAAGCCTCCGCTTTCTACTGCTACGAGCTGCCCGAGGCTTGGCAGCCGTACATGACCCTGGCGGAGGCGATCCCGAACGAGCTCATCGGCGTGCCGGGTCCTGGGAAGACACACCTCGCGCTGCGCGTCATCCCGATGGGCTGGATCAACGCGGTCACGGTGTTTCAGCACTGCCACAGGCGCCTCGGGTTCGGCTCTCGCCCCCTCGCTGCGGGGTCCGCGGAGCTCGAGTGGCGCAAGGACCGGCCACTTCCGTTCAAGTCGAAGGAGCTCGAGCAGCAGTGGATCCAGTACTACATCGACGACTGGGACCATGGCGAGGTGGTGCCCAACGCGATGGTCGCGGAGCTCCTCGGCACGATGAGCTGCGCGCAGGAGGAGCAGAGGGCCGCCTACGGCCGCTCGGGGATCAGCGTCGCCCCCGGCAAGGCCAAGCACCGCGCGCTGGTCCTGGGGCGGATGGGCGCGGGTCTTGACGGGGCCGTCGGCCGGGTCGGAGTCACGACCGAGAAGCTTCACCAGCTGCTGGCGTTCATCCTGTGGGGCATGGGCAGACAGGGCCTCTCGTCGCAGGGCATGCTCATGATCCTAGGCAGGTGCGTCAGGGCAGCGGAGTTCAGGAGGCCTTTCTTGGGGTTCCTCAACAGCGTGTGGGCTGCTGGGCGCTGGACGCGCCCGCAGGCTGTTCCCCTTGGCATGTGCGACGAGCTCTTGGGCTTCGCGATGGCGCTGCCGCTGGCATACACCGACCTGCGCGCCAGGATCGACACTTGTGTCATTGCGACCGATGCCAGCGAGCGCGCCGGGGGCATCTGCCACACGGCCGGGCTCTCGGCGCAGGGCGTTGCCTGCGCGAGAGGGGGTGCATCAGCAGTGACTTTGCGGCCTGGTGCAGTTGCGGCTCCTGTGCGTGGTGTGCGGTGGCGCCCTCGCATAGTTCTCATCGAGCTCTTCGCTGGCGCTGCTGGGGCCGCGGTGGCGGCCTCCAGACTCCCGATCGACGTGATGGCCCACGTCAGCTGCGAGGTCGAGCCCGCTGCCCGGCGACTGGTGCGTCGCCGCTGGGCGGGCGTGATTGAGCTTGGCAACATCGAGGCCGTCGACGCGGCGCGGTTTACTGAGATGCTGAAGGGCTACGCGCGGGACGCCGACTGGGTCGTCTTGACCGCGGGGAGCCCGTGCCAAGACCTTGCGAGCATCAATGTCGTGGGGACCGGCCTAGAGGGGTCGAGGTCGAGGCTCTTCTTCTGGGTCCCCGAGCTGATCCAGGCAGCGGAGGCTGCCTTTCCCAAGCGCACCATGTGGTTCGTCGAGAACGTGTTCAGCATGACCCTAGAGTCGAGGGCGGAGTTCACCAGGGCGCTTGGAGTCACGCCCGTGTTCCTCGATGCCAGGTGTCTCACTCACGTCAGGCGGCCCCGCCTGTACTGGTGCTCGTGGCCGGTCACGGCGTTCTTGGCGTCCGACGCCACCGTCGAGACCAAGGGTGTGGGAGAAGCCGCGTACTTCAAGGTCTCGCTTGCGGTGGAGAGGCTCCCACTGAGTGCCTCGCTCCTGGAGGGCTGGTCGACGCTGGACCCTGAGGCAGACCTCCCGTGCTTCACGAGGCCAATCCCGCGAAGCCACCCGCCGTTCCGGCCCGTGGGCCTCGACCGCGCCTCGGTGCTGGCCGCGGAGCGCTGGGCTGCCGACAGCTACCGCTACCAGGTCAACAACTACGAGGACGGCAGCCTCATCTGGGACGCGAGGCGCGAGCGGGGCCGGCTGCCCGTGCCTGAGGAGCGTGCTGCTCTGATGGGGTTCGACCGTCTCTATTTCCAGGCCGCTGTAAAAGATAGTGCCCCCGCCGCCGAGCGAGACAGCGTCATTGAGTCCCTGATCGGGAATACGTTCTGCGTCCAGGCTGTCATGTATCTTCTCGGCTCGTGGCTCGCTCAAGTGGGGGCGCTAGCGGCCGCCATCCCAGGCAGCAGCTGCCTCGCTGTGGGCACGTGCGAGGCGAACTGGAACGTGGTCCCCGACTTCCAGCAGCCGGGACATCACGACCCGCAGTTGGAACGCAGCCTGATCGTAGAGTTCCTGCGGGTCGCGGACCGCGGGGGCACGGACGTCCGGCTTGACACCGGGGCGCCCTACCGCGCCCGCGCGTGGCCGCGGGCAGCACTCCGCACGCACCTCTGGGCCTGGCGGATCGCCAAAGGCTTTCGCTGGCAGCGGCCTGGGCACATCTCGGCGCTGGAGCTGGAGGCTGCGGTGGCTGGAGCGCGCTGGAGGTGCCGGGCAGTTGAGAACCACCGCTGCCGCTACCTGCACATTCTGGATGCCCAAGCGATCGCGGCAGTCGGCACCAAGGGCAGATCGAGCGCGAGGGCTTTGCAGCCAGCGCTCCGCCGGCTCAACTCCCTGCTCCTCGCGACGGCAGGGTACCCGCTGTACGGCTACTGCGACGCCGACGACATGCCCGCCGACACGCCGTCCCGCTGGAGCTTCGGCCGCCGCTGCCACGCTCCCAGTGCTGCCGCCGGCGAGGGCCAGGAGGGCCGCCCCCGGCAAGCGTGCAGCGCAAGCAGCAGCAAAGGTGAGCCAGGTCACGGCCCAGGCGATGGTGCGACGAGCTGCAGCGAGGTCCCAACCGCCGAGGGAGGCGATGGTCACGCCGCTCACCCTGCAGCGGTACCGTGCGGCGGTCGATGATGTCGTTGATTTCTGGATCCAGGAGCACCGGCAGCCGCAGACGCCCGCTCAGGTCGACGCTGGCGTGGCCGCCTTCATCGAGAGCCGTTGGCTGAGCGGAGGATCTTTATTTGAGATAAATAATGCAATCGCAGGCATCACGCACGCATTCCCGCCCGTGCGAGGGCACCTGCGGGACAGCTGGCGCTTGGCCAAGACGTGGCAACGCCTGGAGCCAGCTGGGCGGGCGCTGCCGATCGGGCCGCTGATTGCGGCAGCGTTCGCAGGGGCATTTGCGGCCGTGGGCCAGCTCGGCGCTGCGGCGGTGCTGGCAGCAGGCTACGACGCTTTCCTCCGGACGGGTGAGATGACCTCGCTCGTGTGGTCCGACGTGCAGCTGTATCCACTCCGCCAAATGGCCGTGCTGCAGCTGCGCAACACCAAGAGCCAGCATCAGACTGGTGCCCGAGAGTTCGCGCTCGTGCGGAGCGGCGTAGCGGTCGCCCTCCTCGCCAGGGCAAAGGCTCAGGCGCACAAGCAGGACTTGTGCCTCGGGATGGAGCCAAGCAGTTTCATGAGCACCTTTGGCCGCGTGCGTGAGCTGCTGGAGCTGCAAGATGCGAAGCTCACCCTCTACAGCTGGCGTCGGGGCGGCGCGTCCGCCGACTTCCGCAGCCACGGCTCCATGGAGCAGACGCTGCTCCGAGGCAGGTGGGCCTCGGCGCGCACGGCCCGCGTGTATGTCCAGGATGCCGTCGCCGAGGCCACTCAATTAAATCTCTCGCCCACGCAGCGGAGGCGCTGCGGCCTGCTCGCGTCCCGACTGCGAGCAGAAGCGAGATGAACTGTTCTTGCTTTGTACTGCCTGTCTGTCTGTCCCGCCCATCCTCCACCTTTCCTCCCGCATTTCATTACAGCAGGGTGGAGGGAATAGGTAAGAGCAAGAGGGAGCGGCTTTTGCCAGGGTAGGGACCGTGGAGAGAGCTAGGGGGTTCAGGGGTTGGTGACGTTATCCTCCCGGCGGCGCAAGTGTGTCAGCTCGTCTGGGACGCAGCGCGGGTGCTTAAGCGCCACGGCTGTGCCAGGCGGGTTGGGAGGCCCTTGGATGCCGCTGACGGGGCGGGACCTCTCCCAACTCCTGGGTTGACCCCTGAGTAGCCCCCAGAGGTCCTGGCCTGACAAGCTCCCTGGCGGAGTGCACAAAAACAGGTGTAGACAAGCATATAGTAACCTTCCAAGGAAGCCTATGCGGAGTCCACCTGAGCGTGCGCGACGCCGTTGATGGGGAACGGTTGAGTTTCATCCATCTTCCGTAGCTGTGTTGGCCCACCCACAGACAGGGGGCAGCATAGCTACCGTCTCGCGCGTGGCCGTGCCTGCCTCCGCGCGAGTGATTGCCAGGACGAGAGCTAGGGGGGTCAGGGGTTGGTGACGTTAACCTCCCGGCGGTGCAAGTGTGTCAGCTCGTCTGGGATGCAGCGCGGGTGCTTAAGCGCCACGGCTGTGCCAGGCGGGTTGGGAGGCCCTTGGATGCCGCTGACGGGACGGGACCTCTCCCAACTCCTGGGTTGACCCCTGAGTAGCCCCCAGAGGTCCTGGCCTGACAAGCTCCCTGGCGGAGTGCACAAAAACAGGTGTAGAGAAGCATATATATATATATATATATTATATATATATAATTTATATATATATATATATATGTCTGTATGCATGTACGCATGCACGCATGCATGCATGCATGCATGTATGTAGGTATGACCGTAGGTATGTATACAATTATGTAGCTAGGTGTGTATACATTTATACACATGTAGATCAGTAGGTACGTATGCATGCATATATGCAGGTATGCATGCAATCAGTAGGTACGTACACATGTATGTATGTATGCATGCATGTATGTATGTATGTATGTATGCATGTATACACGCATGTATGCATGAATGAATGTCTGCACATATATATATATATGTATGCATATATATCTACCTCTGTATATACATATATGTACATATACCGGTATGTACACATATCTATCGAGTTATGAGTCGAGTGACTTTCGGCCCATCCCACCACCGTGGCTGGGTCATATGTCAGAGACCGCTTGGGTGCTTCCGGGATCTCTTGGGGGAGCCCTCGGGAGCTTTTCGGATTCGGTTCCGGGGTGTCTCTGGGGCCTCTGGACAATCATATATACATATATTTTTTATATTGGTATCGTCCTTGAAGGTACGATGGCGCTGCAGCGGAAACCGAACGTGGACTACCCCCTTATCGAGTACACCCTCTGGGACTCCGACGACGAGCTGTCCAAGAGGCCCCTCTCCCTGCGCCCGTCGCACTGCGGGCTCTCCCCCCCGCTCCCCCGCTCCCCCTGTGCCGACTCTGCCCCCTCTGCCTTCCGCCCTTCGCCTCCGCCTGTCTGCCATCTTCGTCCGCTGCTGCCCCGCTCCCCCTCCCCCTCTCGCCGTGCGCAGGGGGCTCCTGAAGGTTGTAGGGTCCTGGGGCATTCGCAGTGTTCGGCCTCTGGGTGCCCTTCGCCTCCGTGCCCCAGGAGCGTAAACGAAAACGACTCGAGCTGAGAGGCTGGTCCCGGGGGATTCCTTGGGTCCAGAGCCAGTTTCCCCCAGCACACTTCTCACTTAAAGCAAGCATGTTCCCCTCGTCTACGTCGTCGCCGTTCCGCCGCCGCCGCCGCCGCCGCCATCGCCCGTCGCCCGTCGCCCGTCGCCCGTCGCCCGTCGTCGTCGTCGTCGTCGTCGTCTTCGTCGTGGTCGTCGTCGTCATCGTCGTCGTCGTCGTTGTCGTGGTCGTGTTTGCTTTCCCTGATCTGGATATCTTTCTATTGTCCAGTTGCCGCCCATCACGGCCGCCGTCCCCACCTGGGAGGGGGGAGAGGCTTCCCTGAAGGTCCCTCGAGGTCCCTCGGGGTTAGTAGGGGCCAACGCGTTCAAGCACTTGGATGGCCCTCATCCTTCCCTTTCCTCTGCTGTCCTTTGCTCTCCTCCTCCGCCTCCTCCTCCTCGTCCTCCTCCTGATCCTCCCCTCCTCCTCGTCCTCCTCCTCCTCCCTCCTCTTCCCTCCTCCTCCCTCCTTCATCGTCGACCAAGCAAAGCGTTTTGAGTTCGCTGCAGTCACCCGCCCTGCACGAGCGCCTCCTCCTCCCCCTCTGTCCTCCTTCTCCGTCCTCCTCCCTCCTCCTCCTCCTCCGTCTTCCTGCTCCTCCTTCGTCCTTTTCCGTCCTCCTTCTTAGTCCTGCTCCTCCTCTTCTGCCTCCTCCTCTTGCTGCTGTTCGAACGGTAGCATCGCTTTTCCGCTGCCTTTGCCTCTCTTGATGGTCTCCCTTTTCCATTGCCATTCTGGCTCGGGGTTACGGCAGGTAGCAACCTGCCGAGCCCGTGTCATTTCCAGTTTTAGCTGTTTCGTGTGATTTTTTGCACCTTAAACCAGAATTACCCCATATCTCTCATATACTTCTCGTTGGCCGTGGGGCGTCGGCTCCCTTCCAAGCTTTGCTACGGCCTGCATGGCATCCTCTCGCCGCCCTGCTTCGATGGGCAGGGCTCCACCAGCTCACTTCGCTGTACAACCTGGACATGTGCGACCTCATCATGCTCACCGTGTTATAGCCCCCAGCTGCGATCTCGCGCTGGGCCGCGCTCTCCGTGTTCGCGTACCTCTACCCGTTCATCGCTGCAGGCGGCGACTCCTTCGGGACCGTCGGGGCAACACCCGCCCAGCCGCCAGGTGCGATCGCGGGTGGTACTCACAACTACCACCACCAGGACATCAACATGAAGGACCGCGCCCACCTGCTTTCTCTTCCTTTCGGGTACTCTCGAACTGTGTTCGAAATTCTCGGGGTCCTACGTCGTCACTGCGTCCACCAGTGGGCCCCGACCTAATCGCCACTGGAGAGGTATCAAAGGACGCATTGCCCTCATAGCATGCGCATGTGGGTGTAGCCGACCATGTCAAGCAGTCGTTCGATCCGACATTCACATCGTTGGCGTCGGCAAGGCGCCGCGAGTTGTCCGCGACTGTGTTGTGGAAGCCGGGTGGAGCGAGTGCAGGCCACAGCGGCGCATTGGGCAGTGTTCAATGCAGTGGCAATGCGACTCACGACGAGTTCTTTCGCCAAGATGTGGCGAAGCGCTCCGAGTGCAGCCAGCGGTCCAATCGCGCGACAAAACAACAGCCCCCCAACAAACGCTGATGATGAGGAACGCACCAGGGACAGGTTCCCACAACGGCTCCGACGATCGCTGCCGAAACATCGCCGTTGGTGGGTTCCAGTGCTGTCGCGCCTCATAGACGCCTTGGAGGGGATCCACTTTTGATGGAAGGCCATCGGCGTTGGAATGGCCGCTGCAATCAGCTGCGTCGTCTGCGTGGGCGCGGGCGGTGGCGGGGGTGGCAACATGCCACGCCTCCGCGCATGGGGGCCCGAACTGCAGGCTCGCGTGCCCTGCCAGGACTGGGCGCGGAAGGTAATGACTTGGTCAGTGTCGAACTCGGATCTCAACGTGTTTCGCCGGGCGGCTTACGCGCCGTCTCCCACGATCCGCATGGCTCGCGAGCGCGTGGACGAGTGGCCGCCGTCTGTCCTCACCCAGGTCGTCATATCAACGGCTACCAAGTGCCTTCTATGACCTGCCTCACGCGCAGCCTGGCCGAACGGTGGGGCCAGCTCGCAGAGGAGGAGTGCGCGCAGGCGGTGTCGGCTCCGATCGGTTTCATCCGATTGCCGCAGGTGCGCGCCGACAACCTCCTCACAAGGTTCGACATCATCCGCAACGGGGCGCAACAGGCTGGCCAGTTCAGGACCAGCTGCGCGCGCTTCCGCTACCCCTTGCATCGCGCGGTGGGCGTGTCGAACATAGCTCGCCATGATCCTGCAGCATTGCAGCGTGGCCGATCTGGCGGACGCGCCGCAGCTGGCGCATGATGGGCCGGCGTGCAGATTCGGACAGATGGTTGAAGGCTCGCTGGGCAACCTCGCCACGGCCGCGCGCTCGCCCCGACGCCGAGCGTTTCTCACGGGCGCGCCCGCGCGCGAGCAGGATCAGAGTGCCTGCGGCACTGGCGCCAGATCGAGCTGGGATGGCATGGGCCCTTCAGCCCTAGGAGGAGCACCAAGTCCTCCGTCAGCCCCATCAGCCGCCAACGCCGACGCACCACCAGCACCTCAGTCGGCATGTCCAGCAGCGGGTTGTGATTCTGGCACCGATGCCCACTCGGGGGATAAATCGCTGCTGGCGACCCCGAACTGCGCGAAGTTCCCGTGGGGCAGCGCGGCGCGCGGCTCCTTTGGGCTGACGAGCGCGCCGAGTCCCGATGGCGCCGCCTGGACAATGGAAGGTCGGCGCGTCGCGTGCGGAGTATCAGCGAACGCCAGGGCCAGGGCCGTAGGAAAAGGATGCCGTGCCTTCCTGGTCAATTTGCTCGACGACGACCTCCGCGAAACCTTCGCTGGCGTCGGGAAGGGCAGGGGTAGGGGGAATGGCGAACATCGGACCAGTGGGTTCAGATTTGGCCGACGAGGCAGCCCGCTGGGCCCTGGCGAGACACGTCTAATGTGTCGCGAGTGCGATTCGGAGGAGCAGCTCGCGCGCGACTGTCCCCGTCGGCGCTGGCGAGGGCGCGCCCTCTTATTCGGCGTCCCAGCTTCAGCGCCGCCACCGCCGCCCACGCCATTATCCTCACCACTCGCGCACCTAGGGCACCGCGGAGCGTCTGGGCCAGCGCTCGACAATCAGCGCCAGGTGCCTACTCAGTCTGGATGGCCAGAGGAACCCGCGGGATGCCGGAACCGGTGGTTCTGGGGCCCAGCAGCGGTGTCCCCGTGCAGAGCGCCGATCCCTGGCGCAGCGGCCAGCCGACCCCAACTTCGGCGGCTGCGCGGCCAACGCCAGCAGCGGTATCTCCCAGTGCTTCGTCCGACAGCTCTCGGCAGGTAGTTGGCCAGAACCAGTGGTCACGTTTGGTGAGTGTTTCGTCGTCTTCATCGGCTTCGCCCGGCCCTCGCCAGGCCGGGCGATGGCGACTCCACCAGAGGATGGGCGACCTCGTGGGCCGCGCGCGCCGGGCTCTGCTCGGCAGGCGGATCGGGCAACTGCGCGTCCAGTCCGCGCGGCAGGGGTGGGGAACTCGGCGCCCTCGGCGCCCGCAGCTCCAGCGGGATCAGCAGCGCCACCTGCGCTGACGCCGCAGCCCTTGGCCGGAGTGGCCGGCGTCTTCCCGCTGTGGCCACGGCGGTGGCGCGACTGGGCAAGCGATCCTAGCTGCCGCACCTGCCGATGTGCAGTTGTCGAGTTGGACTTGCGCGCCGTCGTTCTCAGCGCCTCGGCATTGGCGCGACATGTGGAGCGAGCTCCATGTGGCCGCCGCAGTCCGCGCTGGTAGCCGTGTCACCACCGATGCCAGAGTCTCCCAGCGATCTGGCTCTCTTCAACCAGCGCGCCCCCAGTGGCGTGAGCCAGCCATCTGGGAAGGTGGCCATGTGCTTCGCCAGCTGCGACGCCTGCATGTCCAGCGGCGCGGGGTCCGACCGCGGAGTAGGCTCCGCGCCTGGCCGCGGGCAACGACGACACTTCGACGAGTTCTACATGGCCCAGCCCGCACCTGAGCTCTTACGACAACAGGGCGAGCAGCGACCACTTGCCGCGCGGATCTGGACGCACATCCCCACTAATCCACCTCCTGTGCCAGCTGCCGCACCCGTTGCACCCCGCGTTGCGGTCTTCGATGGCGACGATTGGGGTTGTCCTATCAGTGAGGAGCCGTTCATGCATTGTGATCGAGTGATGCGCCTGCAGTGCCGCCGTGTCTAGCACCGGGCATGTTGCCTGCAACGCATGCAGAACACCGACGCCCAACTGGCGCTGCTCGGCGTGCCGAGGTCCGGCTGACGTCATCGCCGAGTTCCGTTTCGTGCAGCGGGTCCAGCAATCGTTATGCCGGCCCGCGCGGCAGATTTTGGCATTCCTGGCCTGGCGCCTGTGGCGCTGGCCCAGCTGTTGCAAGACGACAGCGTGCCAGTGGAGACGCCGCTGCAGCGGGGCGCCGTCCGGATTCCTCGGCCTGCGCCGACGCCCGGGACACTTGGTCCCCTGGAAGTGCTTGTAGTTTTGTGTCCGCTGCCGACGTGGCAGTGCCGTGCGACGCCCGCTTGGACCCGCGTGCTCCGCCGCGCCGACCGACGTTCCCGCGGTGGCAAACCTCGTCAGGTACCTCCCGAGTCCACCGACCGATTTACCATGGTAATTGGCGAGCGCCGTCTTCCCAGGCGGCCCGCTTGGCGTCGTCGTGGGTGCCGGCGCCTGGGCCGTTCGCGATGAATTTGGGCGACGATGCCGCGAAGGCGAGGCTCTGGCCGGGCTCGCGTCTCCATTCTACGTAGCGGGAGTGGGCAACGGCGCACAGGTTGCCAATTGGGAGGTACAATGCCCTTATGCGGTTGCCACCGGCGATGGCGTGACCACCCGGCACAGCATGCGTGCTCCTGCAGTGGAAGGTGATGGCTTAGATCTCCCTGCCCTTCTCGATCTGCAGTCCACGCGGTCCAACAGTGGGCGCGCAAACGTCTCCCTGGGGGCTACGAAATCAACTGGGGCCCAGGCGCCGTGCATTTCGACCTAGAGTCAGCTCCGAGTGGCCACCTATGCATGCCAGTCGACAATTCTGACCAGCTCCAACCACCGACCAGGGGACTGGCACCTAGATAGCTCACGCTACTAGCAGTGGGCAGCAATCACTTTGACGGCGACGCCCACGACGCGCGCGAGCTTCTGAGCCCCAACGCGCAATCACCGGTGCGGGGCGCGCCTCAGGTTGCCGGCTACGACTTATTCGCCTGCGCGGACGGGCGTGGCCGCTCTTGCGCCGCTGGGCACTTGCCTGCCGATTGTCCCGCGCTCAGGACTGGCGTTCAGGGGCGTCGACGTCGTGGGCGGAGTGGTGGTCCCCGACTACGGCGGTTAGATCAAGGCGATCACGCGCGACGCTAACCCGCGGACTTTCGTGGTTGAGCAGGGCCAACGGGTCGCCGGCTCATCCTGGAGGGCATCATCACGGACTCCGAGACCGCCGCCGCCGCCACCGTTGCCGTCGCACGCTGTCGTCGTCGTCGTCGTCGTCGTCGCGTCGTCGTCGTCGGCCTTCGCCCTCGCCGTCCCGCGGCGCCTCCCCCCGTTCTCATGGTGGTCCCCGCTGCCTCAGGTCCAGGATTGCTGCCCTGGACATCTTCCAGGAGGACGAGGAGGAGTACCGTGACATAGAGGCCTCCGTCATCAAGGAGCCCCTTTGGCCAAGCCTGCTTCGGGCACCAGACAGTCGGGGGCGGCGAAAGAAGAGTGTGAGGACTAGGGTGTGTTGGATCACGTGGCCAGGGCCATGATACTTCCTGGATGTCATGCCCCTTTTGTTCCTTCTTTCAACACGTCCCCTGCCCCACCTCGTGCGCGCACGTGACTCGGGCCATGATTTGCGACCCCCCCCATTCCACGCCCCTTCTGTGGACGACGTCGAAGTAGGCGTCCCTTGCATGCGGGGAGTCTCCCCCCCTCGCTCGTGCTCGACGGCATGAGTCCCTGGCCCTTCTCTTCAGGGGCAGCGCTGGCTGGGATGGGCTCGGGTGGAAGGCATCGACCCCAAAACGCCCATGCATCGCCGATAGAGGGCCCGCTCACCCGCCGCGCCCAGGAGTGTGAGGTGTCGCTATCGGGGCCAATCGCCGATCCATCGGCGATGCATCGCCGGCGCCAGCTCGATATTCGAGTATGGGATCGACTACAGAATTCATTACCCTGAGATTTGATTTGCTCGTCACGTCGACGAAAACTATTTCTAATATTCCGCAGGTCTGCGGAACATTCTAGGCATCAGTTCGTGATTTCGACGAGCCAACAATCTTGGGGTACATCACTTTTGTAGTCGATCCCCTACTCGAGCGATCCCCCCCTGCGCGGGTCACCCCTGAACTGTCCCTTCGTCGTCTCCTGCTCGACATCACCTTGCCCGTGCCTGCCCCATGTCAGCATTCTGTCATGCCTCTCGGCGGCGAGCGAGGGGGGAAGTGAGAAGGAAAAGGCCTCCTCAGAAGGCGGCAGGAAGGGGTGATGACTAGGGGGGGGGGTTGGATATCATGGCGGGGGCCATGCTATCTCCCCAGATTTCATGGCGCCTCTTCTTATTGCAATGCGTCCCGGGCCCCCCCCCCTGGGCCGTGTACATGCCGCCGGTCATGATTTGCACCCCCCCCCTCTTGGACGCCCTCCTCTTGGACGCCCCCGACGCCACTGCAGCAGCCCCGTCTGTTCTTCGTCTTCACACTGCACCTGCAGAGTATCACACCTTGCTCTTGTTAACATCGCCAGTGGCCTCAAGCCCCACCAGGCCTGACTGGGCCCCATCTTGGCCTAGGTATTTCCACCGCCAAACGACGCCATGCCTCCACACGCGCGTACTTGACCTGTCAATAAAAACCATAAGTGTCAATGCTAGGGTGTTAGCGTTCGGGCATCAGCCTCTGGGTTCACGGGTTTAGACAGGGAAGGAGGAGGAGGAGGAGGAGGAGGAGGAGGAGGAGGAGGAGCAGGAGGAGGAGGAGGAGGTGGAGGAGGAGGAGGAGGTACAACTCACAATCCGAAAAGTGGGGGGATGAGGGGGTCCAATCTTCAGCTTGGAAGAGGGGGAGGGGGAGTGTCATCAAGATGTTGTCGTTGCAGCTGACTGGGGTGCCCCCAGGACTTCTCCGAGCTCCCGTTCGAGGGGCATCCGCAGGCACTGATCGTCGGCGAGTCGGCACTGAACCGACAGGCTGAAGGGGTCGTGAGCAGTACCACAGAATGGGTGGCGGTGAGCAGCGGATGGAAAGGCGGATCATAGTAAGTAGTAGTGGGCGAGGAAGGAAGAGTGGCAAGGGATGAGGGAGCGGCACAGGGAAGAAGAGCAAGCAGTGGGGTTGACGGATGAGGGAGGGATGTGGAGGAGGCAGGGTGGAGGAGTAAGGGGTAGAGAATGGAGGGAAGAAGTGTGGTGGGAAGGAGAGGGTCAAGCAGCAGAGTTGGGACATCCAATGAGCTGGCCCCAGAGGGTCCTCGGGCTATGGCAAAGGAACATGAAGAAGGGGCAGGGAGGAAGACCAGCACAGGGAGGAAGAAGACTCATGCGCTGACCCTTCGCAGCCTTTCGTCACGCGAGGCGAAGATCATAGGTGCAATCTCTCGTGGCGCGCCAGATGCGGGGGGGATACCTCTCCCCCTAGGGGGAGAGGGTCGGGTGGGGGAGTGCGCGGGTGAGAGGAGAGAGAGAAAGAGGGAGGGAAGAGGGGAAGGCATGACCCCCAATCCCTCCCCGTGAGGTGGACCTCCCGCTCTTTCCGCGGCTGGCTGGACTCTGACGCGCGACCCTTCGAAGTCGAGGGAGCGCCGAAGCGGAGGGAACTCGGCCTCCTGCAGCGAGCGAGGAGGCCGCCAGGGGGACAGTCTGCTCCGCTCCGAGATGTGTGTGGCACCGGCCTCGGGCTGTGCTCGGCCCCCGCCGGCTGCGAGACGATTCGTTCGGAGCCGCGGCCTCCTCGTGCTCCAGGCAGTCGGCGGGCCACTGTGGGCTCCGATGGGGGCTCCGCGTTTTCGGGCCGTGCCTCGTGCCTGGGCTGGGGAGCCTCCCTGCGACCGAGGCTCGCCGTGGCCGGGACAGCCCCGTCGTTCCTGGTCCTTCTTTTTGGAGAGGCCCTGCTGCTGGTTCCGCCGACTCCGCACGGAGGTCAGGGGGCCCCAGGGAGGCCGCGAGGGAGCCGATGAGCGCACGAAGGTGGGCCGAAGATTATTGCGGGAGGACTTGAAGGGCACCTCCAGATTAGAGCAGAGACAGAATCGTGCCACCTCTGTCTGGTGGCCTTCGACCCCTCCCGCCAGGAGAGCTCCTTCGTTCCTTCTTTGGCGTGTCTCCTCTGCAGCGCGATAGCTGTAAGGGTCGGCGACTTAAAAGGGTGTGGTTACGCCGGGCTGTGGTTGGCGATCTGCATCGTTGGGGCTTGGGGGGCACCACGTTGCCATTGTCGGGCCTCCTCGGGGTGCGGCGGAAATCTCTGTCCAGGTCCTCGCCCGCCCCCCAGGGTTCGGGTTGCAAACCACACCCTTTGCAAACCACACCCTGTGGAGTCGCCGAATGGGGCAGTGCGTTGACGGGGCCACAGGGTCGCGCCGCGCCTCCGGCGCCATCTGAGGCCCGATCCTCTCCCGCCGGACGTCGCTGACGTTCCCGCCGACCCGCCAGCACCTGCAGGGGCTCCTCTTCTCCAGGAAGAAATCGTTGCACAGACATGAACTTTCGGAGGTCCGCGCTGATTTCCTGGGGATCGGTCTTGACCCCCCTCCCTGGCGGCGCTGGAGGCGCCGCCAGAGGGCTCCAGCGCCGATCCGAGAAACCCGCGCGGAGCTCCGAAAGTTGTACGTTTCTGCCATCACTGGTTCCCCGATCTTCCCCCGCGCGTCGCCCGCGTCTCGTGCTGCCTCGGCGCCTCGGGCTGAGGCGGCCCGCAGCAGGACGCGAGAGCCGTCGCCTCTCGCCCCGCCCCAGGCCTCCAGCGGGAACAGGTCCAGGCGCAGCTTTTGCAGGTGTTCGGCCTCTCCGGGTGCTCCCGCCGGGCTCGTGTGCCGTCCACACAGTGGCCCCGGATGGTCGGCCGCGCGCAGAGGGGGGTAATTGTGGGGGAGGGGGGAGGGCCTCTCAGGAGCACCCCTGCTTCTCAGAAGCCTTCCCCCCTCACCCGCACCCCACTCTGTGCGCCGCCAGTGGAACACAACAAGGCGCCGCCAATGCGACACAACAAGGTTTGGGACGTCGGGGGCCGCGTATGGAACACATCAAGGCGTTGGATGGCTGGTACGGCTTCGGGTGGTCGGTGGCACGCGCTGATCCCCGTTGTTTGCGAGGTTTCGCGGGCTGTGAGTGGCAACGGCTGCAGGGCGTGGCTGCGCCTGTGGCTGTCGTGGGCACCCTGGACTTCCAACGCATGGAACAGACCAGGACGCAATCATGCGAATGTTCGGCGTCCGGTTGGCCCCGCCGGGCTCAGGGACCTTTTAACAAATAACCCAGGAGAGAGAGAGAGAGAGAGAGAGAGAGAGCGAGAGAGAGAGCCAGATGCTGTAAGAAGGGGTGCATAATGCTTTCACGCACCGCAAGCGTGGTGAGGCACTAGGGTCGGGCTTCCTCTTGGCTGGGGAGGAAAACGTCGACATAATCAAGCAGGGCATCGTCATCTGGTGCGATGCCACCCCCATGACCACTTGGAAGAAGACCCAGATGCCACTGGGCACTGGCAAAGGTGGCATCTCGCTCAAGACCGGCGTCTTGGTTCTCCGGGGCGGGGGAGGGAGGCGGAAGGGCACCAAGTGGACCCCTCTTCTCGTGTTCCTTGTCCACTTCCTCGCTCGCGTCCTCGTGCTCTTTCTCGTCGTCCTCGTTCTCGTCCTGATGCTCCTCGTCCTCGCTGGTCCTGTCCTCGGCCTCGTCCTCGTCCTCCTGCTCCTCCTGCTCCTCATGCTCCTCATGCTCGTCCTTGCCCTCTGCCTCCTCGTCCTCGCCCTCGTCGTTGTCGTCGTCGTCGTCCTCCTCCTCGTCCGCCTCCTCCTCTTGCGCAATCCTGAGTTTTTTTCCCTTCGCGTTGGGCGGTTGGGCGGACTTTGGTAGCGAATCCGTAGAAGCGTCAACCTCCCCCTCCTCCTCCTCCTCCTCCTCCTCCTCCTCCTCCTCCTCCTCCTCTCTTCTCCTTCTCTTCCTCCTCCTCCTCCTCCTCCTCTTTTTGAGGTTGATCGGACTTCATGCACGGGGCACGCAGTGTTCTTCTTCTTCTTCTTCTTCTCCTCCTTCTTCTTCTTCTTCCTCTACCCCTCCTCCTCCTCCTCCTCCTCCTCCTCCTCCTCCTCCTCCTCTCCTCCTCCCCCTCCCCCTCCTCCTCCTCCTCTTCCTCCTCCTCCTCCTCCTCCTCCTCCTCCTCCTCCTCCTCCTCCTCCTCCCCTCCCCCTCCTCCTCCTCTCCCTCCTCCTCCTCCTCCTCCTCCTCCTCTTCCTCCTCCTCCTCCTCCTTTTCCTCCTCCTCCTCCTCCTTCACCCTCGTCGGCACCCGCTGGCGGAGGTAACCATCGCCCTGACGCCCTCCCTCGCTCAGCCACTCCCATCGCTCATCCCCCCGGAGGGGGGCGGATCCAGCAAAGGGGGAGGAGGAAGAGAGGGGGGGGGGGAGACAGGGCTTATTTCGGCTCCTCCGATCCGATGCGATTTCGATGGATTTCGATTCCGATTGGGTTCGACTTTGGGTTCCGATTTCTCGATGGAGGCCTTACCAGCTTGCCATTTCCACCGATTCGACTTCTCCCGACTTGGCTGTCGATTTCCGTCGATACGATTCATTTCGATCGCCGATCCGACTTATCGATTCGATTCTGGGCGGCTCTCCTGCGGAGGGATGAGGGAGGCCTTGGAGGAGGGGATGGGGAAGGAGGGGGGTGCAGGAGGGGAATCTGGGTTCGAGGAGCGGAAGGGAATGCGAGTGGAGGGGCAAGATCCTGCCATGAAAAACAAATCCTGGAGCCCTGAGGCGCTTCCCAGGATGGGGCTGGGGCGCCAAAATCACCCCAGGAACGACACACATTTCAGAAAAACAAAAACAGTTCTGGATGGGAGGTTGATTCGAGGAGGAGAAGGAGAGGGGGGAGGGGTAGGGACAAGCTAGGTGCGCTTGCGTCACATCTGACGTCCTGCCCCTCCCTCCCATCCCTTACCATGGCGTAGATCTCTTCTCTATTCGCACAGCCGGATGCCGAGCAGAGCAATGATCCCGAGGGGCTGCGCGACGCATCGTAGAGCACGGCGTAGCAGGGCGTAGAAGGACACGGCAGGGCGTAGTATGTCATAGCATGGCTTGGCGTTGCGCAGTGAACAATTGCATCAACAAGGCAGTGCAACGCGAATAGTGGCATCGCGCAGCGGCACATAACAGAACATGGCATAGCATGGCGTTGAAGATCAAAGCGTGGCATGGCATAGCATGGCGTGGCGCTGCGTAGTCAAGCATTGCATATCCTAGCAGAGCAGCTGAAGGCAAAGCATCGCACAGCGGAACGCCACACAGCATTGCATTGCATGCCGTGGCATGGCACTGGAAATAATGACGCCAGCGCTGCAGCGGGAGCACGATTCGGAACGAGAGGAAGCGCGGAAATGAGGCCAGCTCTGCAGTGGGAGCACGATTCGGAACGAGCGGAAGCGCGGAAACGAGGCCAGCGCTGCAGCGGGAGCACGATTCGGAACGAGCGGAAGCCCGAAAATCAGGCCAGCGCTTCAGCGGGAGCAACATGTGGACAAACATCCAAGCGAAAGCTCAACTCCCGGGAATCCTGTGTACAAAAACAGCACGCGGAGGGGGGGCCCGGCATCTTCCGGACGTAGTCAGGGGAGAGAGGAGAGTAGTATTCATATGGTGTATTTGTAGAGGGGCGTGGGGGGGGCGGGGGCGCGGGGACACGTGAGGTGCTTGCGCCACATCTGACATCCCACCCCTCCCTCCCATCTCTTTCCAACGTGCTCAGTTTCCCGATTCGCCAAGCCATGTGTCGAGTCAAATAACAGGTTGGTCCTTGAATGGATTTGCAGCGCGAGGGGGCCAGTGGCCAGGCGAAAGGATAGAGCAGGAGACAAGGAGGACTGGGGGGAGGAGGTCGAAGGAGAACGATGAGGACGCCAAGGAGGACGGTTCCAAGATGAGGAGGAGGAGGAGAAGGAGGAGAAGGAGGAGGAGGAGGGAGGAGGAGCAGGAGGAGGAGGAGGAGGAGGAGGAGCAGCATGGTGTGCCCCCCCCCCCCCCCCCCCCCTGTTGCTGGCCCCCCACTCTTCGGCGCACCCGAGGGGACGGTCGGGGACCGAGGCAGGGCCTGCCACTCCTCGGAGGGGAGACTGAGCACAGCATTGGCGTTGGTATATCCGTTGCCAGCCAACCGTCTTGATCCAGCTTGTCCTGCTTCCAGATTGATCCTGTTGAAGCTGGCTTCATCCCCAGGCTCAATCTGGCCCGATCCTTTCTTTTGCCACCTGCCAGATCGTAGTATCCCCCCTCGCTCGTTGTGACGAGGATCACAGGAATTGCCTTCTAGTCGCCCCTCTCCCCCTCCTGCCCTCCTTTCCCTCCCCTCCTTTTCCTTCCTCTCCACTCATCCCTTCCTCCTCACCTGCCCTCCTTCTCGTCCTCCTCCTTCCTCCCCCTCCCCCCCTTCTCCCCTCCCCTCCCCCCCCCTCCCCCCCCTACTCCCTGCCCTCCCTTTCACTCCTCTTTCCTCCAGTCCTTTCCCGTACAGATAGCTCTCATTGTTGCGCCCCGAGACGCTTCGGTAGGGCGGGCCGGGCGTTTCTCCTCAGAGCTCCTCGCCAATTAGGATCCTTCAGCGGGAAACTCGCAAGAGTTTGTCGGATGAAGGGCGGGCCGTTCTCAAACTGTGGTTCTCGCCGTATCGTTTCAGAGGCTTGCAGGGGCTTCACGGATGGAGGGCGGGCCGTTATCTAAAAGTGGCTCTCGCCTCAGCGCCGTGCACAGTCGTCATAAACAATTGCTCGTGGCCAGAGCTTCACAGACGGAGGGCGGGCTGTTTTCAAAATGTGGCTCGCCTCAGCGCCGTGCATATTCATCATAACAGTTTGCAGGAGTTCCACGGATGGAGGGCGGCTGGTTTTCAAAATGGGGCTCTCGCCTTTGCGCCGCGCGCATTCGTCCTAAACGCTTGCAAGAGTTTCACGGATGGAGGGCGGGTGGTTTTCAACATGTGGCTCTTACCTGATCGCCGTGCAGATTCGTTTCAAGCCATGTAGGAGTTTACGGGTGGAGGGCGGGTGGTTTTAATCTGTGACTCTTACCTGATCGCTGTGCACATTCGTTTTATGATCTTACATCAGTTTCAATGGTTCTCATGGTCCACGTCCCAGAAACTGTGGTCTGGCACGATGCCAGACTGTTCGTGCGCAACAGTTGCGTTGACTCGCGGTGTTGAAGTCCCAGGAATGGTGGTCTGACACACTGAAAATTTCAAACGGTCATCTTCTACCGGGGAATTTGCCTCAGTGAAAATGAACCTTCGTAGAGGCCAATGAAGAGGGAACTTGGAGGAAGGGTTTTACGGCAACATCGTTAATGAGTCTTGGGTTTACACTGGTCCTCCTCCTCCCTCCCTCCTCCCTCCTCCCTCCTCGCCCCTGCCTCCTCCATCCTCCTTCCTTCTCCCTCCCTCCTCCCTCCTTCCTCCCTGCCCTGCTCTGCCCTGCCCTCCCCTGCCTTGCCCTGCCTCTCTCACTCCTCCTCCTCGTCCTCCTCCTCCTTCTCCTGCTCCTGCTCCTCCTCCTCCTCCTCCTCCTCCTCCTCCTCCTATCGTCTCCCTCCTCCTCCTATCGTCTTCCTCCTCCTCTCTCCTCCTCTCTCCTCCCCCGGCCGCGCGGCGCAGGTTCGCCCGCCCATCTGGTGCCTCGCGCAGGGGTGGGAGGCCGACCCCGACGACGGCGAGGGCGATCCGCGCCCCGTCGCCACTCGCCGCGCGGTGGAGGCCAGGGAGGCGGGAGGGTGGACGGACGGGGGGGCGGGGGGTGGACGGACGGGGGGGCGGGATGGAGGAAGTTGGGTGGCGATGAGGATGAGGATGAGGATGGCGACGATGATGATGATGATGATGATGATGATGATGATGATGATGATGATGATGATGATGATGATGATGATGATGATGATGATGATGATGATGATGATGATGATGATGATGATGATGATGATGATGATGATGATGATGATGATGATGATGATGATGATGATGATGATGATGATGATGCGTAGAGCATGAGTGTTGATGTGCACCGACAGTTTGGGGTGGGATCGTGGAATTTTCCTTGGAGCCTCGGAGCCCGCAGGGGCGTGCCAGCTTGTTGGGGGGCCTTTTCGCCGGTGGGCCACGTTCCCGGCCTGGCTCCCCTCGGCCCTCCAAAACGGGTGGGCTCGGTAGGTTGTGTTTTGGTTGCCCGTGAAGGCCCCCCTGCCCTCGCGTGTGCTGCACGGCCTGCTCCGCAACCGTATCATTTGGCTCCAATCTGGTACAGATTATCGCGAGGTCTGGGCGCCCAGCCCACCTCGCAGCAGGGCGCGGCATGGCGCCCTGACGGGAGCAGCGGACTCCACCCGTGGAATCGAAGACTTGTGCGAGGCCGCGGCGGCGCTGCCCAGGAGCAGCAGGCCGCGGATAGCTGGTGTGCTGGGCGGCGCGCGCCAAAGGCGCGGCGGACGCCAGACGGAGCTGAATGGCGGTCTCGGCCGGTGCCAAGAAGGCGGGGACCGACGCGCTGCGGTCCGCTGGTGCGGACGTGTCGGACGACGACGTCGCGGGGCTCGTCCTGAAGGTGAGATCGACGCTGAACGCAGGGCGGGCCCCTCGTTCGAAGCTGGACGAGACGCGACGGCTGGAGGCAGCGCTGGACCCAGTGGCAGTCCGCCTGGCGTTGGGGAGCCCCGAGGTCCCGGGCTCCGAGATGGCCGAGGCCCTCTGGGGGTTCACGGAGGCCGCCACGTTCTCCACGCAGGCGGAGAGTCGGATTAGACGAGTGGCCGCCGACACTGACGGCTGGGAGAAGGTCGCGGACCGGATCTGGGCCCGTGCAGTCGGCGAGGACGGAGACACGCTGCCCGTCGACTGGGTGCTGCACTTGGGCATCGGCCTCTTCCTGTCCAGCCTGGTGGTGGTGCTGTGGGCCGACTCCGGGCGACACCGCCTGGCGGGCGCTGCATTGGGGATGTTCGGGACCTTCCTGCTCGTGCGCCGCGTCCCCGAGCGTGCGGTCGCCTGGTGGACGCGCTGGAGGCGGAGGGCGGCCTTCGCCGCAGCGCTCAGCAGCGGCGGGGACGGCCTGGACCTCACTGCCGCCGAGGGCGACAGCGCGGCCTGGGACGCCCCGGGGGCCCCGACGCCCAAGGGGAGCTGCGCGGCGGCCGCGGAGGTGCCTACGGGCCCGCTGCACCCGCCTGGGCTCGCGGCGCTGCCGCTTCCCCCGTGGGCCCCACCTGCCGAGGGCGCGGGCGCGGGTGCAGCGACGGCGAAGCCCGGCTCGCAGGACCTGGCGGCGCTGCGGGCGTTCGCCCAGGGGAGCGAGGTGCCAGGCCCGTTCAGCCAGACGGCGGCCCAGCAGCAGCAGCAGCAGCAGCCACAGCTGCCGCCGGAGGTGGCCGTGCCAGCGGCAGGGCTCAGCTTCCATGCGCCTCATGCTCCTGCAGATGCGGTGAAGCTGGGGCGAGAGGTGCAAATGGTAGGGGCCACGCTCCGCGAGTTCCAGGCGCAGGCTGCCACGAACGTGTACTGGGCCTGGCACTTCTGGGAGAGAATCGCGGCCGTGGACGGCTCCCTGGGGCTGCACCCTGACCTGCGACGCGTGCTGCAGACCCACGGCTACGTGGGCGCGGGAACGAAGTCCCCGCCAGGAGGGTCGCTGCAGCAGGGGCTGGACGCGCTGCTCTCCTCTGCCACGGCGCCGCACGGCGGGGGCATGCAGGCCTCCCCTGGGTGGGCCGTGGCCCCGCAGACCCAGCAGCAGCAGGAGGACAGCCGGTGGAACCTGAGCCTCCCGCCGGATCTGAGGCGCGCGGCGCCGGAGATCTACCGCACCATGCGGGGCGCGGGGGCGGCCAGCGCGCGCGACTGGCTGTCGCAGGAGGTGACGGGCCAGCGGCGCGCGGCGGTCTGGACCGACCTGTGGACCGCCGCCACCAACGTGGACTACTTGCTGGGCGGGTGCAAGACCCAGTCCGAGCTGCTCACCCGCCTGGCGTCCGACGACGCGCTGGAGTTGCACTTGAGGCGGCTGGCCAGCTACGTCTACGAGATGCGGACGAAGGACAAGGTGGGGGCGGCGGCGATGCTGGCTGTTCGCCCGCCCGGGTCGGCCGCCGACTTGGCCCCCACATGGCTGGTGACCGAGGCCACGACCCACAGCAAGGCCGAGCACCAGCGCGACGAGAGGGTCCACGCCGCCAGCAAGCGCGACGGCCGAGGCGGCGGCCGTGGCGGGGGATACGGAGGTGGAGCTGGCAGCGGCGCCGAGGCAGCTGGTGGCGGCAGAGGCAGAGGTGGCGACGGCGGGGGGCGCGGCCGCGGCCGAGGGGGTAAGCCCTCGGGCCGAGGCAAGCCCCAGGCTTGACAGCCGCTGGCGGACCGAGGGGCTTACGACCCTCCCTCGGTCCGAGTAGGTGCCCCGCCGCCGCGGGTGCAGCCTAGAATGCCAGTGACGGGTCTGCCTGGCTCGCTGACGCGGGCCCTGCAGTGGAAGGAGGCCGAGGCCAGGTCGTTCTTCCCCGTTCCTCTACCTCATCGGCCACAACAAGGAGCTTCCTCTTCCGGCAGGTTGAGGACGCGCTGGGCTCGACGCATGCGTGTGTGGCGTCGGGCCTGCGGGCTCATCGAGCTCATGAATGGGATGGGCCGCGGATCCCTGGAGGCGAGTCCAGCGGGCCGGCGCGAGTCGAGCGACGACGAGATGATGCTGGCCTGGCAGCTCGTGCAGCAGTACGCGTTACAGGACGCGGCGCGGTACGAGCGCGACTGCCGGGGGCTTGCCCCGACAGGCGGTCAAGGGACGGATCTTGCCTGCGACCGAGGACCGCAGGACGCCTACACTGGAGAGCGCAAGGGTGTGAGCAGGCACGTGACGATGTGCGCATCGGCGGTGGCAGAGCCGCCGGATGACATGGTCGTGGACCTGCTGGAGGCGCTGCCCGACGGCGAGCGCCAGTACTACTCGGACGAGCAGAACGTTCTGGGCTACAGCGGCAAGGCGGGGGTCATCTTCGAGGAGCTGGAGGAGCGTTTCGCTTTCGTGGGGGGCTCGACGTCCGAGTACGCCCGCTACTTGATGCGGGGCGATCTGCCGAAGGACATGTGGACGTTCGAGGCCCCCGGCGACGTCCAGGCCTACTGTGGGTTCAGCTGTGTGCCCAAGAAGGACCCCGCCAAGCAGAGGAAGGTTCTGATGATGTGTGCCAGCAACTACGTGTGGGCCGACCCGCACCAGCGGGGGGACCACGGGATGCACGGCGGGGCGGCCATCGCCTCCATGTGCGTCCCGACGGATGAGTGGGGCGTGGCGGCGTTCGACGAGGACAACGCCTTCACCCGCCTCCGCGTCCCCGCGTGGATGGCCAGGTGGCAGGCATGCCCGCCGATCCGAGCCTGCTGGGCGTGGGCGAAGCTCAGCCAGCGCCTGCGCGACATGGTGGGGCCGACGGGCTGGATAGCCCCCTGCTACCATCGCCTGGCCATGGGCGGCTCGCACTCCGTGCACCTGCTCATGACGGTCAACATGGCGATCATCGGCAGGGCGCTGCTGGGCGTGGGCGCACGCTTGGGGGCGCTTGCGGGCGCCGCGGCACCCGCCGACGGCGCTGCCAGCGGTGTGCCACGCACCTCGTCGCCCGAGGACGGGGGGCTGGAGGATGGCGACGGCGTGGATGCCGGACCTGAGGACGCTCAGCAGCATCGCTACGACGACGACTGGCTCGGGCAGCAGTCCAGCTGCCGCGCCGCGCCGCCTAGCCCGGCGGGCTACAGCGTGGCAGAGTGGATAGAGGCCGTGAAGCGGGCGAAGAGGGAGGACGAGCGTGTGATGGTTGTGATGCATCTCTTCGCTGGCCGTCGGCGGCGTGGTGACGTTCAGGAGGTGGTCGAGAGGCTGGCGAAGGAGCGGAGCTTGAGGGTGCTCTTCCTTTCCGCCGATCTCCTGGACGACCCGCGGTGGGACCTGGCCAACCCCTCCACTTTCTCCGCCTTGATGGAGCTGTGCGAGGGCGGCTGGGTGGACATCGTGCTGGGCGGCCCGCCCTGCTCGACCTGGTCGCGGGCGCGCTACAATCGTCGCCGACCTGGGCCGCCGCCGGTGCGATCGCGGCTGTGCCCCTGGGGTCGGCCAGGCCTCAGGGCCTGGGAGGCCGCGAGAGTCGCGGAGAGTAACACCCTGACGCTGAACTTGTTGGCGCTCTGCGAGGCGTGCGGCCAGAGTGGCGGCGCCTTCCTCATCGAGCACCCGGAGGGCCCAGGGCACGCGCCCTACCCATCCATCTGGAACACGAATGAGATGCTGGACTTCGAGACGAGGCGCTCGTCGCGGAGAGCGTGCTTGGACCAGTGCATGCTGGGCGGCCGGACGAAGAAGCCCACGTGCCTGAGCGGCGCGCTGCAGGGGCTGGAGGGCCTGAATGAGCTGCGGTGTGACGGGTCCCATGCCCGCGAGTCGGCCGAGGGCAAGTTGGCCGACGGCACCTTCCGCGCGAGCCCGCTGGCCCAGTACCCCGAGGGGATGTGCGAGTCGCTGGGGCTCTTGATTGTCCAGACCCTGGCCATCTTCGAGCAGACCGGCTTGGGCGGCACCGGGTGGCGAAGGCCGCCAGAGGCCGACAGGGCGGTCACCGCTTGGAGCTCGCGGAGCACTACGGCACCAGCGGTGGCCGTGCGGAACGAGGACGTGCTTCGCGGCCGTGGGCTGGTGCTGGACGGGCCGCAGATGGCCTTCTACCTGCGCGTCGACGACGGCGCGGTGATGGCAGGGGGCAGCGGCTGTGGCCCACGGGCCACTGGGAAGATGCACCAGCTGGCGGACGCCTTGGCCGAGGCCGGCTTCGTGGTCACCGACCGCGCGGAGGCCAGCGGCATGCAGAGGGTGCTTGGCTACGCACCTCAGGCGCGTCCAGCGCAGCTTCGCTTGCCTCCGAAGAGGGCGCGGGAGCTGGTGCAGCAGCTGGAGGCGATGGGCGCCACCCGCACCCTCCACACCGAGGAGCTGCGCTCGCTCTTGGGGGTGTGGATCTGGGGCGCTCTACTACGGCGGGAGCTGCTCTGCATACCCAGCGCCGTCTTCAGGCTCCTGGAGAGGTACCCGCACCAGCGGGTGAGCACCTGGGCGACCGTCCGCAGGGAGCTGCGGGCCATGGCTAAGGTAGTCCCGCTGATGTACGCTGACCTGGGAGCCCCGCCAGCCCCCGTGTATTTCGCGGCGGACGCCATGGGCGCCAACGTGGAGGACGACGGCGGCTGGGGCATCCTGGTGACCGACATGGACGAGGACATCGCGAAGGACTTCATAGACACGGGCGGCAACTTGGGCTACACCGTGGCAAGGCTGGACGGCGAGCTCGCAGGATTGCGGCGCCCCGAGCAGGTCATCAGACGGACGAAGCCTTTCAGCCTCCTGCCCGATCGCGTGTTCAAGCCCGACGAGGACTGGACGATCGTAGGAGCGGGCAGGTGGCGGACGGCCGATCACATCACGCTGGGCGAGGGGCGCTGCGTCGTGAAGATCAGCAGGCTGGCGGCCGCCACTCCTGCCCTCCACCGCGCCGTGCTGCCGATCCTGGAGGACAACCAGCCAGTCTCAGGTGCGGTGTGCAAGGGCAGGTCCCCGGCGCACCTTTTGAACCACCTGTTGCGTCAGAAGACCGCAGCAGGGATGGCATCTCGCACAAAGATTTTGATTCCATGGGTGGAGACGCTCAGGCAGCCTGCTGATAAGATATCGAGGTGCCTGACTCGTGCTGAGCTCCGCGGCCTACCTCATGTCGGGGCCGAGGAAGCTGGACAGCACTTCTGTTGAGAAGGTTAAGCCGCGCACCCTGGCGGCCTACAGGGCGGCGGCTATGAAGTTCGTGACCTACCTGGACGAGCGCGGCTTCGTCCCCGACGGGCCCGAGCAGTGGGGCGACCTGCTTGTCGAGTACAAAAACGACATGCAGATGACCAAGTGCAATTTTGAGTACGCCGTCGCGGCGGTGGAGTTTGTCTTCCCACGCCTGAGGAGGAAGCTGACGTGGTCCCACTCGGTGATCGATGCATGGCGAGTGTCGGCCGAGGTGAAGCACGCGCCGCCACTTGGACGCGCGCCAGCTGACCTGGCCGCCATCTATTTCTCCTGTTGGGGCGTGCCGCGGCTGGGCATAGGCCTGCTGCTGCAGGTGGACCGCGGCCTGCGCCCATCGGAGATGCTTCAGCTCAGAGCAAAAGACATATCCTTGCCATCGTCTAGAGGGGGGCCAGACCTGCAGCCAAATTGGGTAATCAACCTGGGGGCCAAGTCGGGGACAAAGGCAAAACGGATGCAGTTCGCCATTATTTTGGAGCAGGGCGGAGTACTGGAGAACCTCTTACACCGAGTAGTCTTGGGAACGCCGCCCGAGGGGCTCCTCTTTCCCTATTCGCTCGTCGACTACAGGCATCGGCTCAAGCAGTTTGAAGCAGCCTTGGGCCTCGACATTCACTGGGCGCCCCACTCGGCGCGCGCAGGGTTCGCCAGCGATTCCGTGGCTCGTGGTATCCCCTTCCAGGACATCAAGGAGGCAAGGCGGTGGCTCACAGAGTCCAGCCTCCGCGTCTACGTGGACGTTGTCACCGCCTCCCGGGTCCTGGCACAGGCTGAGCAGCGAGGGATCGCCCCGCTCATCCGCGAGGCGGCCGAGAAGCTGCCCAACTACTTCCCGGAGGGCATCTTCGGCGAGGGCGAGGGCATCCAGCATGCCGCCAGCGGGCTGGCGCAAGGGCCAGGACGGCGCCTGGGTGCTGCCTGCGGAGGGAGCCCCTCCAGCGCCGCTGGCGGGGGGCCGCCGAGTGGCCTCGCCAGCGCCCCGGGCAGCGCCAGCCCAGCCACCTGCGCCAGCACTGGGCGCACTGGTGGATGGGCTGCTGGCGGGTCCGCAGCAGCCGGGGGATGCAGCGGCGGGCGCGGGCGCGGTCGAGGCCGAGGCGCCAGCGCCAGCGGCCCCTGGCGTGGCAGCACTGAGGCCCCCGCAGCCGCTGGTGGCCCAGCCGCTGGCAACGGGCGCGGCCGCGGGGCAGAGGCGCGCGCGCTGGAGCAGCTGGGCGCTGCTACGCGCGGCCTGGCTCATCGCAAGGTGGTGCGGACGCTCAACCTCGCGAGGAGTGACGTGGGCGGCGGTCGCCGCGATGATGATCGGGTGGCGCTACGTTGCCGGGCCGCTCGCCCACCTCGGGACCATGATGGGCGTCGTGGCCAGCGTATCCGTCTCGGCTGGCAAGGTGGTCGACAGCAGCCTCGGGGCGGTCATCACGGCGGCACAAGGAGTGTCCGACTTCGCCGTGACGTCGTCCCGCAGCTCGGCGAGCCTCCTGCAGGAGGCTTGGCGCGGGGTGGACATCACCGACCTTCACGTCCGCCAGCGCCACGCCGAGCGGCTGGCGGACGACCCCGAGATCCTGCAAGCCTGGATCCAGCGCGAGTTCCTGACAGGCGAGCCCCGCCCGCCTGGGGCCGAGCAGGTCGCCACCGCGATCTCTGAGGCTTCGGTGACCATACCTCACATGGCAGAGAGATGGCAGATGCTGATCTGGCTTGGCCAATACCGCGAGCTGCACATGACGCTCGATCTACTACCGTCCGGGTTCTACGGAGTCCATATGGTCGAGAGAACCGCCAATTTCACGGTCCAGTGGAGCAACCCAGTGTGGAGTAGCCTCGACTGCGACATCAGTTCAGAAAGAGATACAGTCGTGGCTCATATCAACTCCACCCTGGCAGGGCTCCCGCTTCCCGAGGTCCGCTATATGTCCATGAGTGATCGTGAAATCCAAGTTGCTAGGCTCCCAGGCGCCTGGATCAACATAGCCCGTAGGCTCGTGCGTGCTGTATATATGGCAGTAAAGAGTGTACTGCAGCTCGTTTTGTTCGGAGTCTAGGGGGGTCACCGAAGATATGACTCTTCTGGAGCACACTGCGAGGGCGGGCCTGGGGGCTTGCTTTCGGTTTTGATTGTGTTCCAGGTTCCTTCTCAACTCATTCAAGGTCCGAGCACATTTTGTGCCCCGGGTGAAGGACCAAGCTGTTGAGACACATACAGCTCGCAAGCGGAGGTGGGTAGAGCTCGGCGGCAAACCTGTAGTTAGCAAGCCAAGCAGCAATTTTATTGTACTTCTCGCCTCCTCAGCAAAACATTCCAGGGGTGGGTCGAAACGGACACCATCATGGGATAATAATCGTAGAGCATGAGTGTTGATGTGCACCGACAGTTTGGGGTGGGATCGTGGAATTTTCCTTGGAGCCTCGGAGCCCGCAGGGGCGTGCCAGCTTGTTGGGGGGCCTTTTCGCCGGTGGGCCACGTTCCCGGCTTGGCTCCCCTCGGCCCTCCAAAACGGGTGGGCTCGGTAGGTTGTGTTTTGGTTGCCCGTGAAGGCCCCCCTGCCCTCGCGTGTGCTGCACGGCCTGCTCCGCAACCGTATCATTTGGCTCCAATCTGGTACAGATTATCGCGACCCCCCCGCCGTCCCCCGCCGAGCCAGAGCTCGGCGGCAAACCTGTAGTTAGCAAGCCAAGCAGCAATTTTATTGTACTTCTCGCCTCCTCAGCAAAACATTCCAGGGGTGGGTCGAAACGGACACCATCATGATGATGATGATGATGATGATGCTGATGATGATGATGATGATGATGATGATGATGATTCTGGTGGTGGTGATGATGATGCTGCTGGTGATGATGACGACGACGATGATGATGATGACGGTGATGATGCTGCTTATGCTGCTGCTGATGATGATGACGACGACGATGGTTACGACGACGATGACGACGATGAAGACGATGACGACGACGACAACTCCGACGCCTACGCCGCCGCCGACGACGATGATGATGATGACGATGATCATGGTGGTGGTGGTGATGAGGATGCGAATGCTGCTGCTGATGATGAGGAGGAGGAGGTGGATGGGGATGATGGGTAAGGATAGGATGAGGAGTCAGCAATAAGGAATCAGTCATCCAGGACGAGGACGAAGATGAGGACAAGGCTGGTCATGCGGACGAGGATGAGGATGTGGATGATGAGGATGTGGATGTTGATGCTGATGTTAATGATGATGGTGATGCTGATTCTGATGATAATGACACTGATGCTGATGCTGCTGATGATGATGCTGATGCTGATGAGGATAATAATGATGCTGCTGCTGCTGATGATGATGATCATGGTGACGGCGACGACGATGATGATGATGCTGATGCTGATGCTGATGCTGATTCTGATGCTGCTGATGATATTATGGTGGTGGTGAAGATGATGGCCAGGGAGTCGGGAGGGAGAACGCACGAGGGGGCGGATGGATGGATGGATGGATGCAACGCTGGGGGGCGATGAGTCTCAGTGCCTTTGCTTGAATGATGATGATGGTGACGATGATGACGATGATGATGATGGTGATGCTGAGGATGATGATGCGTTGCTGCTCATGATGATGCTGCTGACGATGATGATGCTGATGCGGATGCTGATGCTGATGCTGATGATGCTGATGATGCTGATGATGATACTGATGATGCTGATGATGATGATGCCGATGATGATGATGATGGTGGTGGTGATGCTGATGAAGTTGATGACGCTGTGCTGACGATGATGATTGCGATGGCAATGACGATGACGATGGTGGTGATGATGGTGATGATGGTGATGATGGTGGTGGTAATGAGGAAGAGGAGGAGGAGGACCAGTGAGAGCCCAAGACGCATCAGCGATGTTGCAATACACACTCTCTCCAAGTGTTCTCTTCCTATGTCCATGCGGGTCGAATATTTTCAATCGTGTCAGAACACGAGTCCCGGGACTTAAACACCGCGACTCAATGTTATCGCGGCGTTTTGACGATCCTCAATCGTTCCTGAACGCCATTCCTGGGACTTCAGCACCGCGAATCAACGTAACTGTTGCGCCCTGACAGTAATACACCCTGCCAAAACACCACTTCTGGAACGTTCGCCAGGAAAATCCTTGAAACTGTTGTAAAATCCACTACGGTGCTCGGCGCTAAGGCGAGAGCCACATTTCGAAAAGGTACCGCTCTCGATTCGTGAACCTCTTGCAAACTTTAAGACGCATGTATGCGGCGCTCAGGCGAGCGCTACATTTGCAAAACGGCCTGCCTCCTCCTTGAAGCTCTTGCAAACTTGAAAGACGAGTGTGCGCAGCGCTACGGCGAGAGCCACATTTTGAAAACGACCCTCCCTCATTCTTTGTACTGTTGCGAACTTGTAATCAGACGACTGTTCGCGACGCTGAGGCGAACACCACATTTTGAAAACGACCCACCCTCCATCCGTGAATTTCCTGCAAACTTCTAAGACGAATGTGCGCGGCTTTGAGGCGGGAGCCACATTTTGAAAACCACCCGCCCTCAATCTGTGAAGCTGTTGCAAATTGTAGGCGTAAGGATGATACATTGTGAGGAGGAGGAGGAGGAGGAGGAGGAGGAGGAGTAGGAGGAGGAGGAGGAGGAGGAGGAGGAGGAGAGGGAGGAGGGAGGCGGGAGGATCTGGATCTTCTCGCTCACGCCGCCCGCTCGCGCCTCCTCGGTTCCTCCTCGCCCCCCCCCGGATCCCTGGCCACCAGGCCCCCCAATGGGCGATAAATGGGCGAGTCGGGGCCGGCCTCTCCCCTGCGAGATCCATGGCTGGAGCTAAGCGGTGTTTTTTTTGCGACTTCGTGGGCCGTTTTCATTTTGTCATTTAATCGCTTCGCTCATTCCGCTGACCCGTATTGTCTCGCCGCTGTCGTTTGTCTGGGTGTTGTTGTCAATTTTGTGCCGCTGGGCGGCTAGCATTTTATGGAGGCGGGGCGTGGTGAGCGTCGCAGGTGAAGCAGTTGCCCTGGAACTGCTTCCTGTGGGTCCGTCGTTGACCCCGGTGGTGTTGTCTTGGCAGTTGTGGGTGGTCAGGTGGTTTCAGGTGCTTCACTTGGGGCACTTTTGGGGCGTAGGCAAGACGCCTCTTTGTGTGCTTCTTCGGGGTCTCTTGGAAGACCTCGCGGGGTCTCTCCTTCTCGGGCCTCGCGGGGGCCTCTTGAGGGCCTCTTGGGGCCTCTTGGGGGCCTCTTGGGGTCTCCTGGGGCCTCCTGGGGGCCTCTCGGGTCGAAGGGCTCCAAACATTCGTTCGAGAGCCTCGTCTGGGCCCCCTCTTGGAGCCGTCTTGGGGGCCTCTTGGGCCGTCTCGGAGGTCTCTGGGGTCGTCTTGGGGGCCTTCTGGGGCAGTTCTGGGGCCCTCTGGGCCGTCAGGGGGCGTTCTTTGGGGCCTCTCGGGCAGTTCTGGGCGTGATGAACCCCCAATCGTCGTATATGCGAAACGTGTGCGTTTTGCAAAGGGAATGGGACAATTTTGCTTGTCGGGGCCCTCTTGGAGAGCCTCTCGAGGCTCTCTTGGGGCTTCTTGGCGGCCTCCGGGGCCGTATGGGGACCATCTTGGGCGTCTTGAAACGACCTTTCGGCGACCCCGCGCCTTTTGGACCGTGTCGGAAGCGTCCCCGCGCCCTCTTGGCGCGCTTGTGGAGCGCACTGGGCCGGGCATCGGCTGGGCACGGGCTGGGCATAGGCCGGGGTATTTCTTGTCCGGGGACCCCCAGGGGCTGCCCCGCGCGCGTGAAGTAGAAATAATGTTAACCAGTTGCCGGAAATTTTAGCACGCCTCTGGCCCGTTGGGCCGGCGAATTTCGCTTCGCAGCAAAGGCAGGACTGAGACAAGGACACAAGACAACGAAAACACAAAACGAAGACGGGAACCACTGTTCAGCTCGACCCCTGCTGCGAGACCATCCCATCCAGCAGCGTTGCTCCCTGCTCACCGCGCCCCCATCGCCAGCGAGACCGCTCCTCCCCCCGCCCCCGCGCCCCTGCGCCCCCCCCCCTCCCCGCCTGCGCTCCCGCCGCGCCTCCGCTCCCCGCCCCTCCCGCCAGCTGTTTCTGGCGTGGAGCGTACCGTTTGCGGCAGGTCCTCTCGGTGCGAGCGAAATCGGTCCAGTCCAGACGCGCATCAAGAAACCAGGTGCTTTTCATCATTTCCTGTTAAGCGGTGCGTTTCCCAGCTCCGTAGCTTGCCTACAGCTCGAATTAAGTGGAGAATGCCAACATCGCCTCCCAAACAGTTTGCAGAGTGCAAATCGTTCTTTCGTCGGGGTACCCCTGGGTTCTTCGCTCCGCGTGCTGCGCGGTGACTTCCTGCGGCCGTGGAAGGAGCTGCTGCCTTCGGGGTGCTCTGGGGTTCTCCCTGAGGTGCGGCCCTCGCGCAGGCTTTGAGGTCTGGGTTTCATGCGAGGGTTTTTTTTTGCGGCCGCGTCCGCACTGTACGATGCCCAGCAGCAGTTCCTGCTCGTTTTGAACGGGGCTCGTTGTCCGCGCCGCCGCGGACGTTGTCCCTTCGAGACAGAAGGCCGCCTGTCCCAACAGCGGCAACTGTCGGTTTGGGATAACCTTTGTTGTTGGGCATCGTATCCACTTTTTCCGCACCCATTTCGGGCGTCGAGAGTTCTCAGGAGAGGCTAGGTCCATACGGAGTGAGTCTATACGGAGTGAGTCCATACGGAGTGTAGGTCTCCGTATGGACTTACTCCGACTGGATTGGCCTCTCCTGGTAGGACCTGGTAGGATGCAAAGTCCATACGGAGTGAGTTCGCACGGAGTGCTCGGTCATCGTATGGACTTGCTCCGTCTGAACCTGAGCCTCTCCTGGTAGGATGCTAAGTCCATACGGAGTAAGTCCGCACGGAGTGCTCGGTTTCTGTCTAGACTTACTCCGTCTGGGCTTAGTCAGCCTGTTCTGACGGTCGTGTCGTGTCGACGTGGGGCGTTCGAGAAAGGTCGGCCATGCGCAGGGGGGGGCTATGGGAGAGGGGAGAGGGCTTCTCAGAAGCGCCCCTGCTTCTCGGAAGGGCGGGCCATGTTTGTATACGCAGGGCCAGTGCCTTCTGAGAAGCGGCGTCCTTCACATTCCTTCTCCCTGCCCCCTGCCCCGTGCAGTCTTCCCATTTCTAAGGCGCGTCGTGAATATCTTGATCGGACAGGTCGCGACCTGTTCCCCGAAGTGTAACTGAGCCTCGAGCAGGGTCTCGAGCAGAGAGCTCAATTTTCTTGACGCGAAGGCTGCACTCCCTGTAATCCCTGCCCCCTGCCCCCTGGTGCGTGCCGCCAGGATTTGCACGAGCCGGCCCCTGCCTCGGCGGAGGGCGGCGGAAGGCCCGCGGAGGGCGGAGGGAAGTACAGCGAGGCCGCCCACGCCGGGGGAGGGCGGCGGAAGGCCGGCGGAATCGACTGCACGTAAGAGTGGCCCTTCGCCGGAGTGACCTTCGGTGCGGGCTCCTCGGGCTCCCCCCGATCGCTGAGCGTGATGCGTTATGGGCGGCCCGCGCCCTGGGTTTGGCTCCCTCGCGCCCCCAAAAGCTGCGCACCAAAGGTCATTCTTCCCCAGGGTCACTCTTTAGGTCTAGCCAGCGGAAGCAAAAGTTGGCCTCCCGAGAGGTGGCACGGTTTGCTGGTCCAGGGTTTTCTGAACCCGCCACGTGGCGGCGACTCCAGCGTGGGCGTTCAAGGTTTGGTTTCGCCGTGGGCCCCGAATCGAAGGAGTTCGGACGGTCTGCGCCATCGGGGAGCCGCGATCGTTGAAGGTTTAACGATTTTCGCGGTGTGAGGAACCATCGCCGAGGTCGTCACGGCACGAACCTGCCGTAAGTTGTACAGCTGTTGTGTTCCGATGGCCAAATAAGGGCGGTGCAACAGAAACCGACTTAGTCGCAGAAGCCAACAAATAAGGCAGAACGCTAGTGCGGAAGATGACGTGCAAAGAGTGCAGGACAAGTATAGGGTCCGCTGGGTCATGAAGTAACCAAGCAGACTTCCAGTGGTGTGGGGGAAGAGGAATATAACCATAGCATATCAGTGCACTGACACGAGGAGGAGCCACGGAACGGGGAGGAACCGAAACTCGCGCGCAGGCGGCAGCATTAAAGTAGTGCCTGAAGTCGTGTGCTGACACTTTGGCTCCTCCTTCTCTTATTCCTCTTCTTCCTCCTCCTCCTTTTCATCCCTCCTCCTCCCTCCTCCTCCTCCTCCTCCTCCTCCTCCTCCTCCTCCTCCCTCCTCCTTTCTCCTCTCCTCCTCCTCCTCCTCCTCCTCCTCCTCCTCCCCCCCCCTCCTCCCCTCCCCCCTCCTCCTTAATGCCTCCTCCCCCTCCCTTCCCCTCCTCCTCATGTCTAACGCAGCCTCCCCCTCCTCCCCTCCCTCTGCACGCGCCGCTGCGCCCCGCTCTGCTGCGCCGCGCCCGCCGACGCCCCCCCCAGCGATGGTGGAGTACAAGCGCATCGTCGAAGAGTTTCGTTTGGAGTACGACAAGGTCGCGGACATCCGAGGTGCGGCTTGTTGCGCTGTCGCCGCCGGCGCCGCCGCCGTCGTCGCCGTCGCCGCCGCCGCTGCGGCCGCCGTCGCCGTCGTCGTTGTCGTCGTCGTCGTCGCCGTCGCCGCCGCCGCCGCCGCCGTCGTCGTCGTCGTCGTCGTCGTCGTCGTCGTCGCCGTCGCCGTCGTCGTCGTCGTCGCCGCCGCCGCCGCTGCCGCCGCCGTCGCCGTCGTCGTCGTCGTCGTTGTCGTCGCTGTCGCCGCCGCCGCCGACGCTGCCCCTGGGGATGCGCGGCGCCGAGGGCGCGGCGCAGGGGGGGGGCGCGCGACGCCGAGGGGGGGGGCGGCGGCGGCGGCGGCGCAGCCGCAGGGCGGCCGCGGGGCCGCTGCGCGCTCGGGGGGGGGGCGCGGAGAGGGCGGGGACGACGGCCGACGGCAGCTCTCCGTCCGCTTGCCGGCTAGACGTGCCCTGAGATCCTGGCGTGGCAGTTTTTCCGCACCGGGCGTTTGCGCTCCAGTTCGGGCCCCGGGACCCTCACAGATCGATCCGACTCGAAAGATGAGGCAGAATGATGGGGTCCGGGGCTCCCGTGGTGATCTTTTGCGACGTTGCACTTGTTTGCAGCGTCGGATCTCAGGGTAAGAGTGACCTTTTGCCGGAGTGACCTTGCCCCCGATCGCCGAACGCGAAGCTGCAGCAGAATCTTGCGCGCCCAGATTTTGCCACCCCGCGTCCCCTGTGAAGCCGCGCACCAAAGGTCACTCTTGCCCAGGGTCACTCTTGCGTGTAGCCGACTCTGAACAGAAGAAAAGCAGAGATTTTTTCGCAGTGTTCGGCCTCAGGGGGCCCTCGCAGGGCCCCGGGCCATCAAACAGCTAATCGGGATGATAAACGGGAAGGGCGAGGACGAAGGCCGACAGCAGCTCTCCGTCCGTTTGGACCTTGGATCTAGGCCTCCCAGATGGGGTCCGAGTAGATGGGGTCGGAGGATTGCGCCGCATCGCCAGTGCATCGGCGATGCGGCTCGATGTGGAATCCGATCTTCTCCACGCCGACGTCGCCGATGCATCGCCGATGCATCGCCGACGTCGCCAATGCATCGCCGATGTATCGGCGATGCATCGCTGATTCGGCGCGATCCTCCGACCACATCTATTTCGACCCCATCTGGGAGGCCTCTATTTGAACAGAATCGTATGGGGACCCTCGTCGGGCCCCGGGACCGTGCAAAAACGGATCGGGATGAGAAGCTGGTCCCCAGGAGCCCCACCAGCCCTTTAAGGGCGTGAGTGCTTCAGTGCTTCAGCGAGTTTCTTCTTCCAACCCCCCTTCTTCTCCTTCGGGGACGGGCTTATCATTGCATCACTGTTCCCTATCAAACGAACCCTCCCCCAGGCGACCGGTAGCCAACCAGGACCAATGCCACCACCCATCCCTGTCAAAAAGCAATACGAAGCACACTTTGGGGCAAAGTCTTGGGTCATGGTCGTGGCCCCCGCGAGCACTTTGTATCGTTTTTCGACCAGGACGGCGGGTGTGCCTTCATACTGCCTGCTTTGCTCACGGCCGCCATCCCTGTCAAAACAAAAGATATGCGCTTCGTGGCATCTTGATCAGACGCGGCCACCCCGCGATCATTGTCCATTCGTGTTTGAGAAGGACCGCGGGGGTGCTGGCCTGTTGCCTGCTGCGTGCAGGCCCACCAGACACCATGATGGCGTCCCCGCCGCGATTCTGCATTAGTTTTCGAGAAGCATGCTGAGGGCCGACATGTTTACCGATTTGTGCAGTCTCGTTCGCGGGCGCACCTGGCACACTTTGCGCGTGCGCCGGACGTGGCGCACCTGGCGCGGCTGGGCCATGCGGCACAGATGGCGCAGGTGGAGCACTTGGCGCATCTCGAGCTCGAGGCGTGCCTGGCACGCTTGGGCCCCAGGGGTGCCTGGCGCACCTGGAGCGCCTGGCACGCATGGCGCACCTCGCCCCATCGCGCACATGGTGTCTGTGTTGGTTCCCAGTGGCTGCCCATTCATAGACGATCGCTGAACATGCTGAGGCCCGGGTGCTAATTATGTGTTGGGAGGGCGGGTGGGAGTGAGCGAGACAACTTGCGGGCGGGGAGGGTCTCTTGACCCCTCCCCCTCCCCTTTCCCCCTGGGTCTGGACGGGGGGGTCGATCGATTCGAGCGTCCAAGATCGATGGCGAGCCCAGGGGGGAGGTGAGAAGGGGCAGACCTTCTCGGAGGGCTCGGAAATTCCCCGGCCTTTGGGAAGCTTTCTAAGCCTTCCCCGAAGACGCAGAACACCCTTCAGAGGGCCAGAGGCCTTCTAAGACGCTCCGCCGCCTTTTGAGAAGGCCTTCTCCTCATTTCCCCGCCCCCTCGCTCGCCGCCGACGAGAAGGCCTCGACGAGAAGGGGGAAAGGGCCAGGACTTCAAGACGTCGGATGTCTGGAGAGCAGGGCTGCTCGCTGCCGGTGCCGCCGCGGACATTTCCCACTCAAGACAGCAGGGAATCTCGCCAGCCCAGCAGCGGCCGGCCGCCGTCGGTGCTGGACGGCCTTTGCTGTCGGGCATCGTGGGATTTTGGTTCCGTACCCGTTTCGGGCGTGCCAGGTCCTTTTTCTTTCTTCCGCCTGGACGCTGCTGCTCCTGCTCCTGCTGCGCCTCCTGCTCCTCCTGCTCCTGCTGCTCCTCATCACCTCCCGTCCTGATCCTCCTCTTCCGCCTCCCCCTGCGCCTCCTTTTCCTCATCCTTCTCCTCCTCTCCTCCTCCTCCTCCTCCTCCTCCCCTCCTCGCCTCTTTTTCCTCCTCCTCCCCCTCCCCCTCCCCCTCCCCCTCCTCCTCCTCCTCCTCCTCCTCCTCCTCCTCCTCCTCCTCCTCCTCCTCCTCCTCCTCCTCTTCCTCCTCCTCCTGTGTGTGCACGCCCGCTTTCCGATTCTGCAGCAAGCGGAGAGGGAGTGCTGGTGCAGTGGGAGTGCCGGCGGCGCGCGGAAGGGGGGGGGCGCGAGAGAGGGCGGCCTCCCAAGCAGGCGCGCTGCTTCTCATAAGCCCTCTCCGAAGCCCCTGGGCCCTTCTCAGAATGTGCAGCCCTGCCTTTCAGGACGCCCCGCGCCTTCTTGGGAGGCCTCCCCCTCCCGTGCCACCCCCTCCCGCGCGCCGCCAAGAACTGATCGGTGGGAGGGGCGGGGTATCAGACGTGGCGCGAGCGCACTCAGCCCCTTCGCCCTCTGCGCTCGCCCCTGCCCTCCGTGCACCGCTTTGCCCTTCTGCCCCCCGCCCTCTGCTCGCGGTCCTCTGTTCTTGCCCACTGCTCCTTCCGATTTTCCGTTGTTCCCTCGCCGTCGCCCTGTCTGCCCGCTTCTCTCTCTCTCGCTCTATCTTCTCTCTCGCCCTCTCTCTTTCTTTCTCTTTCTCTCTCGCTCTCTCTTTCTCTCTCCCTCTCTCCCTCGCTCTCTCTTTCTCTCTCCCTCTCTCTTTCTCTCTCCCTCTCTCTCTTTCATTCTTTATTTCTTTCTCTCTCTCTCTCTTTTTCCTCTCTCTCTCTCTCAATTTTTTGCTCACTCTCGCTCTCTCTCTCTCTCTTTCTCTCTTTCTTTCTCTTTCTCTCTCTCTATATGTATAGTTATCTCCATCTCCCTCTCTCTTTTTCTCTTTCTCTCTCTCTCTCTCTCTCCGTATATCTGCGTATAAGTATATAAACCTATACATGGGGCGTTCCAGAAAGTGCCTCCTCGCCTTCGGGGAATCAAGAACCTGTTTGGTCGGGAACGCTAAGAGACGTTGCACCCAACTCGCGCCATGAAGTTCTGTGTGTCTTCGGGGCGTGGAGGAGGGACTGTTGCAGCGAGTACGATGTCCTTGGGGCCTGGAGGTGAAGGATTGCCGTCGTCACGGGTGGACTGTTCCAGGCTGCAGGATGGCATGCAGCCGCTCGACCTCTTGCTGCAGCACGGCTGTTTGGCTATGCAGTCTTCCAGCAAGGCGCAGCCAAACGCCGCGAGCGCTGCTCCTTGCCCAGGCACGTGCGACCACTAGGACGTCCGTGTTCGGCCTTGCTCGCGAGGCGGGAATTTATCCATTTCCACCGCCTGAGAAACGACGTCCTGGGGACCCAGCGGGCGGTGGATGTGGATCTACATATATATATATGTATATATATATAGATGGTATATATTTATTTATATATATATATATATCTATTTATGTATATATTTATATAGGTATATACATGTAGATGTATATCTGTATATCTATGTTTCCCCCCCCGCCCCCCCCCAGGGGCCCGAGCATATCCATATCCGCCGCCTGTGGAGGTCCGAGAAAATGGATCTCCACGCGGTGGTTTGTATAAATCCCCGCCTCGAGTTCCTCGCGTGCTCCCGGACGCGGGTCCGCGCCGACTCCCCCGGGGGGCCGAGCGCCAGCTCGCCGTCCCTCCGGCCGCTACCCTCCGCCGCCCGGCTCCCGCTCCCCTCCTCCTCCCCCTCCTCCCCCTCCTCGCCCTCCTCGCCCTCCTCGCCCTCCTCGCCCTCCTCGCCCCCCCCCCTTGTCCGCCTTTCTGTGCTCTCTGCCCTCCTCGGCTGGGGCTCGACGGGCCCGGGGGCGGCCCCGGGAGGGGGCGGCGCATCTCGCCGTGCCGTCCGCGTGGCCCCTCTCCAGGGACGATCGACATGGGTACGGGAAACACGGGTGCAGAGACCGACGACCTTTCCTGCTCGCTTTGAACAGCCTTCTGGTAGTGAGTGTTGAGCCGCCCAAGCGCCCCGTCGGAGCAGTTGTCGCGCTGTTCCGCGGGCAGGAAAGGTCCTGGTTCCGCGGCGGGGATTTATACACGACCACCGCCTGGAGCATCGATTTTCGGAGACCTCGGCGGGCGGTGGGTATGGACATATTTTGCCCCCCGGGGTTCAACTATATCCAGGTCCACCGCCCGCTGGGTTCCCAGGGCGGCGGTTCCTAGGCGGTGGATATGGGTAAGAGGAGAAGGAGGAGGAGGAGGAGGAGGAGGAGGAGGAGGAGGAGGAGGAGGAGGAGGAGGAGGAGGATCAGTACGGCGGACCAAACCAGAAAATCGCGGCTAGTGCATGTGGCAGCACAGCGGCCGTCTGTGTGCCCGGCCGGCCGGCTTTTTGGCCTTGGAGCGCCTGGGCAGTGCTCCCCTTGAAGCAGGACTCGCTGTCGGTGTCGCCGCGGACGTTGTCCGCTTGAGGCAGAAGGCATAACGCCGCCTGCCCAACAGCCGCAGCTGTCGGCTTTGGGACAACATCTGCTGCTGGGCATCGTACCCATTTCGGGCGTCCGAGCTCCCCAGACCATCCCCATGAGATCGGACGTTGCAAAGACATGCAACATCGCAACAAAATCACGACCGGAGCCCCGGACCCCGTCTTTCTGCGTCATCTTTCGAACCGGATCGATTTGTGAGGGCCCCGGGGCCCGAAGCTGGGCGACAACGCCCGCTGTGAAAAAAATGCTACACCAAGATTTAAGTCGGGCCTGTCCCTCTACAGGAGTAATATTCAAAAATAGTCAAAAAATAGTCTGGGGACTATTTTTTTGAGTATTTTCGACCATTTTGGAGTATTTTTTGGGTATTTTTCATTTTTCGTCGAAAATCCCCCTGTAGGGGGACACGCCCGACTCAAACCAAGATCTCAGGTCTGAGCGTCGGAACTCCCGAGGCACCCCGCGCCACGGCAGGGGGGGGGTGCTCCGGGCCGCTCTCCCCGCCCCCCCAGTGCGCGTGGACGTCCCCGGCCTGCGGGAGAACTCGTACTGGGCCGCGGAGCGCCTGATCCGGGCCCTGGGCGAGTTCCTCGGCATCGCGGCCGGGCCCGGGGCGGACCCATCCGAGGCGCGGATTTATCCATGACCACCGCCTGGGAGATCGATCCTCGCGGACCTCCACAGGCGGTGGGTATGGATATGTATTCGGGCCCCTGGTGGCCAAGATATGTCCATATGTCTACGGCTTGCTGGGGCAATAGGACGTCGGTTCCCAGGCGGTGGATATGGATAAATTCTCGCCTCGCAATCCAGATCTCTCAGGGCTCCAGAGACGGGGGTCAATGCAAACGGGGTCAGTGAGAGCGCCAGATCTTGCAGGATCCTGCAGGGCCAGGGGTGCTCTGACCCAGGCTAGGGTGCAGGATCCTGCAGGATCTTGCAGGATCGGGCAAAATCTGACTGACCCAGGCCTCGATTGACCCCCAGACCCTGGTCGCGTTGCGGAAAACATCACGACGGCCAGGCGCCGGGTCCGTCAACAACAGCTCAGGGTACAAGGCCAGCCGACCCCGGGGAATGGCTCGAGACCCCCTGGGGCCCACGTTGCCGCAGGTCGTCGGTACGACCGACATGGGCGCTTGCAGGATGTGATTCGGCTAGGCCTAAGAGTGACCTTTCGCCGGAGTGACCTGGTGCGGGGCCCCGCCGAGCGCGAAGCGGTGGCAGCGGCTTGCGCGCCCAGGTTTGGCCACCCCGCGTCCCCCGTTGAGCCGCGCACCAAAGGTCATTTTTGCCCAGTCGGGGTTGCTTAATGAGCGTGGGGGGCTACTACCCCCCCCGATGGGGGTCAGCCTCGCCTCATCGTCGCGCCGCGACGGGGGTCGGAGCGCCTCCGGCGCGCGGTGGCTGCCCGCGACGGGGGTCGATGTGGGGCTGTCGGCGGGGGTGACGCCCCCCCGACGCTGAGCAAGAAACTCGGAGTAGGGTCACTCCTGCGTGTGGCCGAGCGGTGTCTGCAGTCCCGGCGTTGCTCCCCGATCCCGGCCCGCGGGGCCCGCGGCGCGGCCCCCGCGGGCCATCGGTGATGGGTCCGGGGCGAAAGGCGGCCCCCCCGGGGGGAGGGGTCGGGGCTTCTGCCTGGGGCCGCGCCTCGAAGACGTCTCATCGTCGGACGTCTGTCGGGAGGGGGGAGGGACATACAGACTGACACAGATCGTCGTCGGTTCCCAGGAAGATGTGCGAGATGTGGGCAGTGGAGGGGAAGGCGAACCTCCAGAGGGTGTGGAACGTATGGGTAATCCTGGAGTTTGTATCTTTTTGCTTGCGTGTCCCTGGGCCCCCTTCAGTCTGGGGTGGGCACGGCCGAGCGGTGGCCGTGCAGAGGCGCCCGCGGGTGCGAGGAGGAGCAGCGGGCAGGGGCGGAGGGAGAGGCCTGGCGTCGCCGGTGCGTCGTGGATGCGGCGCGGGCATCCGACCCCATCCGCTCCCGACCTGGGTGGCTTCAGTGGGAGGAGCCTGCGAGAGGGCAAGCATCTGCTCGCCCAAGCAGCGCGCCTGAGCAAGAAGCCGGGCTCTCGGAGGTCTGGGCTTCTGATGGATCTGGAAAGCATATGTAGCCAGTGAAGAGATAGTGCCTGAAGGCGATCGTGCGGCTCGATGTGGAGCCCGAGTTTCTCCACTCCGACGTCGCCGATGCATCACTGACGTCGCCGGTGCATCGTCGAGGCATCGCCCCTCTGCTCAGACCCCATTCAGGAAGCCTCTTCTTCATTGGGAGGCGCAAGCGAGAGTGATGGAAACCTGATCAGATGGAGGTGGAGGGAGCGGAGAGAGCGGACGGGAGAGGAGGTCATAGCACTCGGATCAGCCGTTCTATCTCTGTGTTTTACGAGCAGACATCGTGGCGAGCTGCGAGGGGCGGGGAGGACGGGAAGGGAGGACAGAGAGCCGGGGGGTCGTGGGAGGGAGGCGGGGGAAGACGGGAAGGGGGAGGAAAGGGGGGGGGGCAGGAAGGCTCCGAGGAGAGTGTGGGCGGGGAGGGCGGATACAGAGGGAGGGAAAGAGAGCAGGGGGTCGTGGGAGGGAGGGGGCCCACGAGAGGGGGCGCGAGGGGGGCCCACGAGACCGGGCCACGAGAAGGGCCACGGAGGGGAACTACGAGGGAGGTCGCCACGGGGGGCCGCGATGGGGGGCATCGTGGGGATCACCACCGCCAACACCAGCAGCAGCTTTCACTCACCACCCACAGGGGCGGCCTCCTCAGGGAAGAGGGGGAGGAGGAGGAGGAGGAGGAGGAGGAGGAGGAGGAGGAGGAGGAGGAGGAGGAGGAGGAGGAGGAGGAGGAGGAGGAGGAGGAGGAGAGCGCAAAAGATCAGGATGTTCGCCTGGTTCGGTCTGTCTCGTCTTCAACTCGAAGCCAGTTTGGTTCGGTTCGGTTCGTGTTTAACACGACCAGGTCGGGCAGGTCGGGTCGGTTCGCGCAGGTCGGGTCGG
>CAUYUJ010021863.1:77552-82552 GCA_963575745.1 Prorocentrum cordatum | reverse complement strand
CACATTCTTTCAAAACTCGGAAAGTCCATGCTTCTGGCCTCTTGGGGCCCTGCTGGGAATCACTTGCTCGCCCTCTTTGGCTGGCTTGAGGGCCTCTTGGGCAGTCTTGGGGACATCTTGGGCCATTTTTGGGATCATCTTGGGCCGTCTTGCAGGCAGGCATCATGGGCCGTCTTGGCGGTCTGGGTGGCCTGCCTCGGCCGTCGGTCGTGGAAGTTCGGGGAGCGTGGATCCATTTTTGGTCGTTGTTTACGAGGGATCGTGGTCTCGGGAGCACGGGCCCAAGTTGTTTGACGAGGGGTCGTGGCTTTGGGGGGGGGGGCGACGCTTGCGGCCGAGAGCTGCGACTGGGGGTCGTGGGCCCTTGGAAGACTGCCGACACCCTGCCAGACATCACTTGGCATTCTACCACGCCTTAACGTGCCAAGGAACAAGGGTAAGGAGGAAGGAGAAGGCGAGAGGGAAGGAGGAGGAGGATGAGGAGGAGGAGGAGGAGGAGGAGGAGGATGAGGAGGAGGAGGAGGAGGAGGAGGAGGAGGAGGAGGAGGAGGAGCAGTCATCAGGAGGAGGAGCAGGACGAGCAGGAGGAGGAGGAGGAGGAGGAGGGGGAGGAGGAGGAGGAGGAGGAGGAGGAGGGAGGAGGAGGATGAGGAGGAGGAGGGCAGTCATCAGGAGGAGGAGCAGGACGAGCAGGAGGAGGAGGAGGAGGAGGAGGGGGGGGAGGAGGAGGAGGAGGAGGAGGAGGAGGAGAGCGAGGAGGGACTAGACTGTTGCCGACAGCAATGGAGGGGTCGGCCGTCGAAGCGGCCGCACCGCCTCCGCGGAGGACCTGGAGAAGTTCCTCGAGGGCGCCCGGCTCACCAAGTACTACGATCCCATGAAGAAGTGGTGCGATGAGCACGGCGCGAACGCCATGGACGATCTGGCCGAGGCGTCCACGAGCGGGGTCGCCTTTGCTGCCACGCCTGCTCGGACAAGCGTGGGACGGCCGTGCCGACGGCCAAAGCTCGGCGGGGCCCTCACAGTGGCGGAGGTGGCCGACGCCTCGGCTCGACACGCGAAGATCGAAGCCGACGACAGAACAACGACGTACCACCATTCTTACTCTTGCCTCCCTCCCCCTCTCTCGTCAACAAGTTGTCGACCTTGGGTCCTGGGTCATGTGAGTCAGCGAGCCAGCGTTACGTCCACGCTTACTATCATCAATACTTTCTCATTCCAGGCGCACATCCAGTGTTGCCGCCTGCATTTCGGATGACAAGTGTCCAGCTACATTATCGAAGACGCCTACGGCGAGTCACCGCCGACCCTGCTTTTTGGAATCGCCCATGTGATCGAGGAGGAGGAGGAGGAGGAGGAGGAGGAGGAGGAGGAGGAGGAGGACAGGAGGAGGTGGAGGAGGAGGAGGAGGAGGAGGAGGAGGGAGGGAGGAGGAGGAGGAGGAGGGAGGAGGAGAGGAGGAGGAGGAGGAGGAGGAGGAGGAGGAGGAGGAGGAGGAGGAGGAGGAGGAGGAGGACGAGGAGCAAGTCCCTAGTTCGTTGTGTTTTTGGCCCGTCGTTGATTACTGTGGGACTTCGGGCTTTGTGTTTTTTTTCTGGTTTCTCACACCGTAGAGCGTCTGACGGAAAAAGATGTGGAGCCCCCCTGCCCTTTCAAGTGGGGTGGTTAGGAAGGAGATGTCTCACGCGCCAGTCGTCCCAATGGGTTAGTGAAGCAATAACATGGAGGCGGCAGTAGAAGGACAATGGCTTGGAGGAGCAGCAGCAACAGGATGAGGAGAGAGGTGTTTATGATGGTGGTGGTGATAATACTGTTGCTGTCGCTGATGCTGATGCTGATCATGATTATCATGGCGAGGCTGATGCTGATGCTGATGCTGATGATGCTGCTGCTGCTGATGATGATGGTGATGATGATGCTGATGATGCTGATGATGCTGCTGCTGCTGCTGCTGATGATGATGATGATGATGATGATGATGCTGATGATGATGATGATGATGATGATGATGATGATGATGATGATGATGATGATGATGATGATGTACGTATGCATCAGTTGCCGACCGCGTGCCGCCGACAGGAGCGGCTAAGCGGCCGAGCAGACATCAGACTAAATCAGTCTAGAACAACGGACTCGCCTCCAGACCCAGACAGGCGTACCGTCTGGCCAAGTGTCGTAGTTAGGCTCCAGCATCAGATCATCTTCAAGGTGGCGCAGGTAACTTAAACCTGCTTTGGTCGGCGGCCGGCATACCTTCTGAAGATCCTTGCACGAGCTCTTGCGCTCTGCTGAAAACGTCGCCGAGCATCCACTACGACGACACTACAGCAAACTGCGAGTCAGCATGAGATGGTGAGTCTCGTGGACCCCCGAGTTGCCAACGATAATTGCTGAAACAAGTGTCTCCGCACTCTCTGGTCGCTTCCTCTTCTGGGTACTCGAACTGAGCCTTGTCAGGTCGACAGTGGTGCGAATCAGCTTCACACGCTTGCTGTCCGGGCCCGCCATAACACTTGACGATGGCGCCAACGTGCTGGAAGAATGCTGCCCAACATCTTCCCTGTAGGCGTCGTCGTCGTGCTCTCGTAGGCGTCGTCGTGGTAGTTCGGCTTACGTCTGCAGGCCGAAACTCGTGACATTTTCGTTGCGTGCTGCCGCTGCGGAGGTCATCTCAGTTTCCTGTGCAGGCTGGCGTTTGGCCTCATCGTCGCGCTGCAAGCACCGGCGGCTGCAAGGTGTCTGGAGCCAAGACCAGACATTAGCAAACTGCACGGATTCCATATCTGATCTGCACGAGCATCCAAGAATACCTTTCACCACAACGTGGGACGGTTGATCAATCACCTGTGTCCTCCTTTCCTGCTGGGTGAGCAGCTTCTGGCGCACAGGAGGCGCAGCGTTTGGGCGCTGCTTGGAGTAGCACTGTTTGTGCACCGCCAGGAAGCGTTGAGAATCTGTTTTTGGCGGTCACATGCCAAACCGTATGCGGCACGGTCCGGGCACCGGGCGCGCCAACTCCGCCTCGCTGTCGGCTAAGCGGTCCGCAAGAGTATTCCCAACCCAATCGCGAATCTCGACATCATCCATGATGTCCACCGCCTCAACTTCACCATGAAGCGGACGTACCTTACGGACTTCTGCAGTTTCTGTGCGTCTTCGCATCGCCACACCGATGGAATGCCATAGGTCAGCATTGCTTGCGCCGTATGGGTGGTGAGGCGTGCCAGACTCAACACCGTCCACTAAATTCTTGTGGTCAGTATGGTACACGCCGGGCCCCGATGTGCGTCGAAGGAACACGAGGTAGGGGTTCAGCTCCGACTGCGGCACGGTTTGAGGGCCAGCCATGGCCTGAGTCCAGCCACCCTGAAACTGCTACTGGCCATCCACCTGTGCAATGGCGATGAGTGACCATGCCGTGGCGCCAGAGGGTCACCGAGTTGCTGTCAGGACCACCCTAGCCGTCGCCGTACCAATACCACAGGGGTGGAGAGATCGATGATGCCGTCCACGCCAAATTGTGCGAAGCACCCCCACACATGGAGGTCTGGATAGTCAGCGGCCGGCGGCACAGCCTTTCACGCTTTCGGTGCGAGCCCGTGCAGCCAATAACACGCATGGGTTTCATGCTGGACCCTAGCTTGGTTCATCCATGGCTGCGTGGCTGCAACGTCCTCGTGCCCCGTATTTATGAGGTCGCACTCCCAACTGCGATGAAACTCAGATTGCAGCGCGCCGCATTCACATCGCAAATCTGTGAAATACCCGGCATCGCGACACCGTTGACCGCACCAGGCGCCAGCGGCAACCACTATCATAAGCACTCCAGGTTCCACTGCTTGTCCTCGGCGTTCGTACTGGCGAGGCATGCGGTGAGGGACCTCCACTGAGGCACCGTCGCACAAACCCTCATGCAGATAGTGCTTACTTGCTCGTTGCCATAATGGCCTCCACACTGCTGCTGTGAACTCATCTCGAAACTCTTGCATGTCGACTGGTCGGGGGTAACCGCGCACACATTGCCATCGCTATCATACCATCGATTGGCGGCCACCGCATCCCAAGAGATTTCAAAGAGCGTTGCGATGACCGTCTCCATTGGGCTGGCGACGTGGCGCCAGCGGGCCGTGGGCGGTATGCCTGCAAGACGGTCGCGTACTGCAAGCCGTGCGTTTCTGGGTGATTTCTATCGTGCGTTTCTGGGTGATTCCTCCATAAGTCGAGCCAGTCCTGCACAGAACCTTTACGTAGAGACACTGCCAGGTCCTCATCTGGGCCAACAGCAGCAAGGGTGGTGGTGGTGGTTGTGGTGCAACCTCCAGACCGTGCATACCCAGACGTGTGCACCGCGTCGGACCGTAGGCGGGAGAGTTCGGTCGGCGACACGCCCATACTTCCGCATCCCCAGTGCTGCTGCGAATGTACCGACACTTGTGCTAAGCGCCGTCCAATGCGCGCCTTGACGCCCGCCGCCCTAAGTATGTTCTTGATGACGCCAAGCTTGATGCCTGCTTTCTTGGCCCGCGCGTGGCGTGTCTTCACCACCTGCCAGATGCCCGCCGCAGGGTCCGATCCAAGATCACGTGTGTGTGTGTGTGTGTCGAGATTTTCAAATCCAAATGGCACTCAGAAGTCAAGCGCTGCTGCACGGCTACCGCCACCTCCCTCGAACTTGAAACAGGTGCCGATTTCCCTGATATCGTAAGGCCAACCAGATGCATCTGAGTCACGAGTAATGCGATCGACGCTGGCGCGTGCAAGAGCAGATGCCGCACCGTGCCTTGAAGGCGCAGCGCAAAATCGTCAACGTAGGTTCGAAGAGACATATATTTTGGCCGCTTCACCTCTGCATATGTCGACAATGGCACGGACAACGATCTTGTCCATGTCAATTTGCCTCCTTGCAGCCAGCAGGCACTCCGTTGGAGACAAGCGCGCCTTTTCCGCAACAGTGGGACACGCACATAGTTCTGAGAGCCACATAGATCTACAGACAG
>CAUYUJ010021863.1:27552-70052 GCA_963575745.1 Prorocentrum cordatum | reverse complement strand
TGGGTGTGTACTCCACGCCAGTGTAGTAGCCACGGTCGTCCGCAGGCCACGAAGTGAAGTGTCCGAACGTCATAGGGCGGGAAGCTGGGTGTGGGTGGTGGCGAAGAGTCGTGTGGATATTTGGTAGAGCTTGCACTGCCCCCCCACAAAGTGGGGGTATTGGCTGGCGTCGCATGAAAACCCTGGCACTGGTGAGAACACTGAGCGTTCGGGTAAAGTGATTGTTGTTGTTGTTGTTGTTGAACATTATTAATTCTAAAGAATAATTATTGTTGGGCCCCCTGGTGCGCGCCCCCCCCGCCGCGCCTAGGCCGCAGCTACATTTTCATCATTTTCGTGAGGAAGCCTCAGGTAAAAGATGTGTCAAGGATCCGGTTGTTTTGTTGTAATCCGCTTTCCCTTGCAAAAAACACTATAAAATGACATTTCTTGTTCTAATATAATCAAATTTCAAGAATCCCTTGCAAAAAATAAGGTAAAGTGGACATTCGCGCGCGCAAGACGAAATCCTTCCAAAAGCTTAGTGTTCGGAGCGATTTTAACATAAAAACATCAAAAAACCAATGGTTTTTCAACAAAAAAATGTCAAAATCTCATCCCGCGCGCTCTTGCGGATTCGTAGGAAACCCAACACTTTTTAAACATTTCTGTCAAACGGGCTTTTGCGAGCAACTTTTTCGAACTTCTGCGACAACGGTTGCGCACCTGCCAGGGCCATCATCCCTGTCAAATAATACCATGCGGGACACATTCGTCTCTCTGTATTATGTATTGTATGGCACAATTGCACCATGCTGGGCACATGCGCGCCCCGAATAAGTGACCAAGTTCTGTGGGTGTGTACCCCACGCCAGTGTAGTAGCCACGGTCGTCCGCACGCCACGAAGTGAAGTGTCCCAACGTCATAGGGCGGGAAGCTGGGTTTGGGTGGTCGCGAAGAGTCGTTTGGATATTTGGTAGAGCTTGTAATGCCCCCCCACGAAGTGGGGGTATTGCCTGGTGTCGTATGAAAACCCTGGCACTGGGGAGAACACCACGCGTTCGGGTAAAATGATTGTTGTTGTTGTTGTTGTTGTTGTTGTTGTTGTTGTTGTTGTGGTTGTTGTTGCTGCCTCTCGACCGCCATTCACATTCCTGATTGGGAACGATGCTCTTGCCCTCGGAGAAGGTTTAGGAAACCTCTCAGAAGGGCGTGGGACCTCCAAGCCTGCCTTAGAAGGCCCGCCCCCTCTCACGTCCCCCCGGGCTGGCCGCCAATCCTGGGCCTCCTTTCTCCTTCCGCTTCCCCTCCTCATCCTCCGCTCAGTGGCCTGACCGATCCCTGACAGACCATCCCCTTCCGTGACACCCCCCCTCGCCTCGCCCCAAAACGTGTGTGGATGCGGCTGGAGGCAAGCTGGGAAGGCGAGGATGACGCCACGGAAGTGGATGGCTTGCGAGGGGTCGTTTAGGGCGCGCCCGGTCCGCCTTCTCCCCGTCTTTATGCTCCCGCTCCGCTTCCCGTTGCTGCTCCTGCCGCTCAGCTCTGGCTCCTCCGCCTCCTCCTCTTCTTTTCCACCTTTTTTTCGTGGCCGCGGGCTGCGCGTGTGGCTGCCAGGGGGGAGGGGGGGGCGTGGAGGGGGAGGTGGGCGGCTGGACGGGGGAGGTGGGCATGGGGGAAGGGAGGGACGCCAGGAGGAGGATGAGGAGGAGGTGGAGGAGGTGGAGGCGGAGGCGGAGGCGGAGGCGGAGGAGGAGGAGGAGGAGGAGGAGGAGGAGGAGGAGGAGGAGGAGGAGGAGGAACGTGCTGGAGCGATGATGATGATGATGATGATGATGATGATGATGATGATGATGATGATGATGATGATGATGATGATGATGATGATGATGATGATGATGCTGATGATGATGATGATGATGATGAGGATGATGATGAGGATGAGGATGAGGATGATAATGTTGATGATGTTGATGATGATGATGATGATGACGATGAAGATGCTGCTGCAGCTGATGATTATTATTGGTGGTGATGATGATGCTGCTGCTGCTGATTATGACGATGATGATGATGAGGATGCTGCTGCTGCTGATGCTGATGATGTTTATGATGATGGTGATGATGATGCTGATGATGCTGATGATGACATGATGCTGCTGCTGATGATGATGTCGATATTGATGATGGTGATGATGATGACAATGATGATGATGATGATGATGAGGATGATGAGGATGACGATGATGAGAATGATGATGCTGATGATGTCGATGATGATCATGGTGGTGGTGGTGATGATGACTATGATGACGATGATGATGATGATGATGATGATGATGATGATGATGATGATGATGATGATGAGGATGAGGATGAGGATGATGATGCTGATGAGGATGCTGATGAGGATGACGATGATGCTGATGCTCACGATTATGATGGTGGTGGTGGTGATGATGATTCTGATTATGAGTATGATGATGATGCTGATGATTATTATTACGATCATGGTGACCAGGATGATGACAAGGATGAGGATGATGATGGTGATGGTGATGATGGTGATGGTGATCATGATGATGCTGCTCATGATGATGATGATGATGATGATGATGATGATGCTGATGATGATGATGATGATGATGATGATGATGATGATGATGATGATGATGAGGAAGATGTTGAGGTTGATGCTGCTGCTGCTCATGATGATGATGGTGCTGATGATGATGCTGCTGCTGCTGATGATGATGATGATGATGATGATGATGATGATGATGATGATGATGATGATGGGGGTGGTGGTGATGGCGGTGAGGGGGAGGAAGGAGGAGGAGAAGGACCAGGAATAGGATGATGAGGAGGACACTGTAGACCCAGGACGCTCAACGATGTTGCAATAACCCCTCCCTCCGAGTTTCCTCTTCAGAGGTCCCTACAACTACTTGTTTTCACTACGGGAAGTGCCCCATGGGAAGACAACCGTCTGAGAATTCCCGTGCGTGCTAACACACTATTCCTAGGACTTCAACGCCGCGAATCCACTTGAATGCTGCGTCCGGACAATCCTAAATCGTGGGACTCGGGCACCGCGAGTTCACGTGACTTTTGCGTACTGTCAGTCCCAGTTCGTGCCAGAACGCAGTTCCTGGATTTCAGCCACATGACTCTTCGAAGCTTCTGCACACTTTTGAGATGCCTGGCGCCAATACGAGAGGCACAGTTTGGAACGGTGCCGCCCTCCATCCTTGACGCTCATTCGAACCTTAAGACGAGTGCACGCGACGCTAAGGCGAGAGCCACATTTTCTGTTGCAGCTTTCAAGCTTCAGGATCATGCATGGTGAGGAAGTCCCAGGCGAAACACGTCTGGGTGTGCGACAGGGGGGGAGATATTTAGAAGGAAAGCGGATAGAGGATGAGGAGGGGGAGGGGGAGGAAGAAGAGGAGGAGGATGAGGAGGAGGAAGAGGCGGAGGAGAGGGAGGAGAGGGAGGAGAGGGAGGCGAGGGAGGAGAGGGTGGAGAGGGTGGAGAGGGAAGAGAGGGAGGAGAGGGAGGAGACGGAGAAGAGGGAGGATGGGGAATACGAGAAACATGATTATTATTATTATTATTATTATTATTATTACCAAGAAGATTAAGAGGAATAAACATAATACGAATACTGGTAAGAAGAAGACTAATATCCTCAACACATGTACTATAAATAGCAAGCGTGCCAAGAGTAACGAACATCTGCCCAATACGAAAACTAACACCACTAACACTGTTAGAGCTACTAAGCAGGCTTGTAATAACACTAATGCGAATCATAGCAATAAAGCTAATACGAGTACCAAGCATAATACTGGTAATATTACGACGAACATGATTATTACTACTGATAGTATTAACAATGAAGCGATGTTAATATTAATCGTATTATTAAGACCGCAGCAAACACTGATACGGCTACCAAGAGTTGCACTACTATCACGAAGAAGAATAGCACGACTGATACCAGGGTGACTCCTATTAGTAAGAAGAGCTGCTAATACCAAGTGACTGATGCTACAGCTGCTAAGGATACGAACACTAATGAGGGACTAATACCCATGATACTGTTGCGAATCGTAGCATGACCAATACGTGCACTACTGATACGACTAACTTTTTACGAACGACAAACACAATGACACTAGTACCAGTGGACTAAACAATAAGACGGCTAATCATACGACGAATAAGAATTATAGCAACAACAATACTACGAATAGCAGCCAGCGTTGACTCCAACTAGACTAGACGACTCAAGTCAAGGAATCAGAGGAATCAAGCATGCTTGGAATCTGTAACTCAGCAAGCAAGCAAGCGTGCAAGCAAGCGCGCAAGCACGCAAGCAAGCAAGCACGCAAGCAGGCAGGCAAGCAAGCGTGCAAGCGTGCACGCAAGCAAGCAAGCAAGCAAGCACGCAATCAAGCACGCAAGCAAGCAAGCAAGCAAGCAAGCAGGCAAAGGCATAGGTGTAGGCATAGGAGTTCGGGGGGAGGCATATGCATAGGCATGAGCATAGGTATAGACATAGCCATCGGAATTAGGGGGGGGGGCATAGGAATTAGGGGGGACATCGGACGAATTAGTAGATTTTGAGCTATGATTCCTGTAGTGCAAGCCAATCTGGATAATGCTAATACTAGTACGAATGCTAAAACCATCAGCACTACTAATGATTGTAGTAATTTGCTACGAATAATGGTACTACTCGTACTCTTATTTATCATTGAGAGGAATAGTTACAAGAAGAAGAGGAGGATGAGGAAGAGGAGAGGAATGGGGGAGGAGGAGGGTGAGGAGGGTGAGGAGGATGAGGAGGAGGAGGAGTAGGAGGAGGAGGAGGAGGACGAGGTGGAGGAAGAGGGGGGGGAGGAGGAGGAGGAGGAGGAGGAGGAGGAGGAGGAGGAGGAGGAGGAGGAGGAGGAGGAGGAGGAGGAGGAGGAGGAGGAGGAGGAGGAGGAGAGGGATTCATTGAGGGAGGTCAGGAAGGAGGGGCGGAGAGGAACAGGAGAGGGAGGAGAGAAGGAGAGATCGAGCGGGGCGTGAGGATGATGGCGGAGGAAGGAAGAGGAGAGAGGGAGAAGGAGGAGGAGGATGAGGAGGAGGAACATAATGATGAGGAGAAGGAGGATATGGAGGAGAAGGAATGTATTCACGGCGCCCCTCAGCAGAACAAACTGGACGGAGAAGGCGAGCGGGGGGCTGGTGCGATGATCTGAGCATTCTGGCGATCCGTCTGTGGCAGGATGTCTGTGCCACCTGTGCCAGCGATCTTCGCCGATAGCTTCGCGGGAAGCCAGCCCGCGTGATGCAGGGGGCTCGACCTACCAGGTCGATTTCACTCTCTTGGGGCTCTCTTGGGCCGTCGTGGGGGCCCCTCGGGCAGTCTTGGGGCCCTCCTGGGCCTCCTTGGATGCCCCCTTCTGGGGTCTCCTATGCCGTGTTGGGGCGATCTTGATGCCCCATTGGGCCGTCTTGGAGTGCCAGAAGCCTTTCAAACATCTCAGAGCCATAAATGATTTTGACTCTTCGGGTCGTCTCGGGAATACCCGGGGGTTCTCTTGAGGAGTCTTGAGGGCCTCTGAGATCGTCTTCAGGCCATCTTGGGCAGTCTCGGAGCGCTGTTGGGTCGTCGCGGGGCCCTCTTGGACCGTCATGGGGCCATCCTGTGACCCTCTTGGTCCGTCTTGGGGCTCTGGTATCTGAAAGAGTTTCGCGGGGAATCCCAGGAACGCCCTGCAGCGCCTGGCAGCGCCCGGGAATTCCGTGAACCCGGTGGTCGGGGCCCCGTAAGGGTTTTGCGATTTTTGTAGCCGTCATTGCAGCTGGGAGCCTTCGGGCACTCCACTTGGTGCTGATGGCACGGTGGCGGATTTCATTGCGAGGGCACAGATGGACGTTAGATGAATCACATCGGAGTGGAGTCGGGATCGGATGAATCTAGGGCTCGGTCCTAGGTTTTTGCCGATCACTGTCACCTTGGAGCTGCTGTTTTTGCAAGCACTGGGCACGTTCCAAGACTGTTCCTTTTGCCTATGTTGCATCGCCAGGTGTTTACAGTGCAGCTGCAGTGCTGAATCCACGGAGACCGTGTCCGTGGCAGCGCTCGAGTGTGCGCAAAAAGTCGCCTCACTGCCCGCCTCCTTTCGTCCATCTGTCTTATCAGCCCTTCACGCTTTGCTCCGCGATCTGCAAGAACAAGCTGTACCCTGGTCTTTTTTGCCTCACGCGGTTTTGCGAAGTTTGGATCTCAGCATGCTGCACGCTGAAAGAGGTTTTCGTGCTCGACATCTTTGCCTGTGAGCGGTGCAAAAAGGGGTTTCACAGCGCGGGCACGGGCATCAGCTGCCCCCGTAATTACTGTCGCGCGTAAGCGCCTTCTCTCTCCATGTATATTGCCCCTTCGGCAACTGCTTAAGCTTCGGCGCAATGTTGCTGTACCCTCGCATGCAAGACCCCTTTTGCCTTCGTCGACCGCGTAGCCATCCTGTGACTCGGTCGTCATGCCCTGGCCTCCCATGCCTGACGCGGCGTTGCGAAGCCTTGATGCCAGCTCTTCGTGCTCGACTTTTCGCACGTGGCTGTCCCGTGAGTCGCACATCGAGGGTGCAAGTCTTGAAGACGAACACGTGCATTCAAGGAAACCTTTGGAGCTTCGCGCGGCGTCCTGGGGATCGGCGCTGGACCTCCCTCCCTGGCGCTGGCGCGCGGAGCGCGCCAGGGGCGCCGCCAGGGGGGGGCCCCAGCGCTGATCCGAGGAGTCCGCGCGGAGCTCCACGCGCGGAGCTCCAAGAGTTGAGTGTTTACGCCGCGCAGGCCGGCCGCGCCAGCGCGCTCAGGTCGGAAGCCCGTCACCTCTGAGTGCCCCCTCCTCCCCCCCTCCTCCGCGGCCGCCCCGCCTGCCTCGGCCTTCCTCTCCCGCGCGCTGGGCAGTTCGCTCTTCGGTGGCCCCCCTGCAGCCCGACCGCTGGTGCAGCAGTGCTGCCTCGCCGCCGACGGACAAGAACCTTCTGCCGCGTCTGGTTCCTCTCACCGTCGGCTCGGGACTTCGAGCCTGGGCGCGCAGGTTCGCGTCACCGTTTCCTGCGGGCGGGGAGCGCAGCGGCGCGCACGGCGGGGGGGAGGGCGGGGGCAGGGGCGGGGCGGGGCCCGGCGGCAGTGCGCTGCCTGCACTTTCCCCCCGCCCCGTTTCTCTCTGCCTCCGCGCGCTGCTTTTTCCGCACCTCCCTGCCAACTTCCTTGCCGCAGTGTCTGAGATGCTGCGGCAAGAACATTGGCAAGGTGATGTGGAAAAAGGCCAGCGACAGTCAGCTGCACTGCGACTGTGGCCTGCCAGAACAGGAGGCGCGGAGGATAGGGGGAGCGGCGAGCCAGCAGAACGAGGATGAGGATGAGGGTGAGGATGAGATTGATGATGCTGCTGATGATGATGCGGATGATGATCATGCTGTTGATGATGATGACGATGATGACGACGATGATGATGATAAGGAGGAGGAGGAGGAGGAGGAGGGGGATGATGACGCTGATGATGATGTGATGCTGATGATTATGACGATGACGATGAGGCTGATGATCATAATGATGATGACAACGAGGATGCTGATTATGATGATGGTGGTGGTGATGGTGATGATTATCATGATGATGATGGTGGTGCTGATGATGATGATGATTATGATGATGATGCTGATAATGGTGATGATGCTGATGATGCTGCTGATGATGATGCTAATGACCATGATGTGGATGATGATGATGATGATGCTGATGCTGATTCTGGTGCTGCTGCTGATGATGAGCTGAGGATGATGCTGTTGCTGATGATAATGATGCTGATGGCGACGCTGATGCAGATTATGATGTTGCTGCTGACGATGCTGCTGCTGATGCTGATGCTGATGATGAAGGTGATGGTGATGATGACGATGATGACAATGATGACGATGATGATGACGATGATGATGATGCTGCTGATGATGATGTTGATGCTGATGATGGTGTCGATGATGACGATGATGATGATGATGATGATGATGATGATGATGATGATGGTGATGCTGATTATGCTGACGATGATGCTGATGCTGCTGATGCTGATGCTGATGCTGATGATGATACTGATGATGATGCTGATGATGATGCTGCTGATGGTGAAGAAGAAGAATAATGCTACCAATAATAATAGAAATGGTCAGAAGAACCATATGAATTATAGTAGTAATAATAAAAGTAATAATACTACTAATAATGCTAACATAATCATAGTACTAATAAGAAGAATACTATTAATCATGAAACTCATCCGTAAGGGCTTCGCCCCATGCCGCCGGCCCCCTGTCTCGGATAATGGGAGATGCAAAAGCTAAATCATGAGGTCTGGGCGCCGCCGTGAAGCAGTGTCGGGACCTGTTTGTTTTTCGACCCTGACCCTACGGATCTGCGTGAGGGGTGCCGCCGAATTTCAGAAATGTGGCAAATCCCATGTGTTTTTGCACCCTGACCCTGCCGATCTGCGTGAGGGGTGTTACTGAATGTCAGGAATGTGGCAAATCCCATGTGTTTTTGGACCCTGACCCCGCCGATCTGCGTGAGGGGTGCCGCCGAATTTCAGAAATGTAGCAAATCCCTTGTGTTTTTGCACCCTGACCCTGCCGATCTGCGTGAGCGGTGCTCCCAAATTTTAGGAATGTGGCAAATCTCATGTGTTTTTGGACCCTGACCCCGCCGATCTGCATGAGGGGTGCCACCGAATTCCAGGCATGTAGCACATCCCGGGTGGTTTAGGACCCTGACCCCGCCGATCTGCGTGAGGGGTGCCGCCGAAATTCAGAAATGTGGCAAATCCCATATGTTTTTTTCCCGGAAAGGGCGTGGGCCCAGGGTTCTCTTTTAGTATGTAAACATAGTCCCCCGTGCCCAACTTGAAGGAGGCCGGCGGATTCTTTCCCTGATAAATATCGAGGTCGAAGGAGGCCGGCGGATTAAAATTTGAGGATGTCTCAGGCGAAACGCTTGTTTTTGAAATCCCGATCGATAAATCACAGGGTGCGGGCCGCCTCAGCACGACCACACCCCAGCACGACCATGCCCCAGCACGACCACACCCCAGCACGACCCCGCCCCAGCACGACCCCACCCCAGCACGACCACGCCCCAGCACGACCACACCCCAGCACGACCACACCCCAGCACGACCACACCCCAGCACGACCCCACCCCAGCACGAGCCCACCCCAGCACGACCACACCCCAGCACGACCACACCCCAGCACGACCCCACCCAAGCACGACCACACCCCAGCACGACCACGCCCCAGCACGACCACTCCCCAGCACGACCCCGCCCCAGCACGAGCCCACCCCAGCACGACCACACCCCAGCACGACCTCACCACAGCGCGACCCCACCCAAGCACGACCCCACCCCAGCAAGACCACACCCCAGCACGACCACACCCCAGCACGACCTCACCACAGCGCGACCTCACCACAGCACGACCACACCCCAGCACGACCACGCCCCAGCACGACCACGCCCCAGCACGACCACCCCCCAGCACGGCCACCCCATCAGCACGACCACCCCCCAGCACGACCACCCCCCAGCACGACCACACCCCAGCACGACCACACCCCAGCACGACCACTCCTCAGCACGACCACACCCCAGCACGACCACACCACAGCACGACCACACCCAGTCGCACTCCCGTGGAATGTTTCGTGGGGTGTCTCGTGGAATGCCGTCGTCGTCCTCGTCCGCGATGTGCTTTGGTTGAGTGGTTGCCTGTTCGTGGGGTGTCTCGTGGAATGTTTCGCGGGGTGTCGCGTGGAATGTTTCGTGAGGTGTCTCGTGGAATGTTTCGTGAGGTGTCTCGTGGGATGTTTCGCGGGGTGTCTCGTGGGATGTTTCTTGAGGTGTCGCCCAGTTGGGTATCGTGAAAACGTGACCGTGCTCCACATGTCTATATCCCTTTCCGGGTTCGTGGGTCCATCATGTTTGGACCCTGACCCCGCCGATCTGCATGAGGGGTGCCGCCGACTTTCAGAAATGTGGCAAATCCGCTATGTTTTCGGACCCTGACCCTGCCGATCTGGGAGAGGGGTGCCACCGAATCTTAGAAATGTGGCAAATCCCATGTGGACCCTGACCCCGCCGATCTGCATGAGGGGTGCCACCGAATTTCAGAAATGTGGCAAATCCCATGTGTTTTTGGACCCTGACCTCGCCGATCTTTGTAAGGGGTGACAATTTTTACCCACCCCCGCGATTCAGAGCACACGCTCAGGGCGTGGTAAAAATGCCCCTTTTGGGCCTCCCCCCCTCGCGCGGTCCATCAACAAGGAACAGTGAGCAGCAGTGGAAACTGGAAGCTGCAAAGAAGCAGAACTGTAACGGTGTAAACTGGAAGCTGCAACTGGTACAGGAAACTGCGAACCTTCGTTTTACAGCCTGGAGGCCCCACAAGGGGGGCCGGCGGATGTTAACGATAATAACAATAAGAGCAATAATAATGATACTAATACTAAGAAGAAGCATACTAACAAGACTAATGCTAATAATAATGATGAAACTAATATTAAGAATACTAATACGAATAATAATACTACTACTGATATCTCTCAATAATAATAATAAGAACGATAAGAATGATATTACTGATGCTAATAATAATAACAATAATAATAAGGTTAATACTATGAATAATATTAATAATGCTAATAATCGTAATAATCATAATAATCATACTAGTCATGCTAATCAGAATAATCATACGAATAATAACAATACTACTCATCATCATAATAATAATGATACTGATAATCATAAAAACAATAAGACAACAAGTCGGGGGGATGGGGAGGAGGAGGGGGAGGATGAGGAGGAGGAGGAGGAGGAGGAACAGGGAGGAGAAGGAGGAAGAGGAGGAAGAGGAGGAGGAGGAGGAGGAGGAGGAGGAGAGGAGGAGGAGGAGGAGGAGGAGGAGGAGGAGGATATTGAGGTTGACGAGAACGGGGGGGACGGGGACGAGGACGGAGGGAAAATTGGGGGGCGCACGGACACTGGGATGAGCCAGAGGGAGGGGCGGCCACGGGAGGGGAGCTGCAGGGCGCCCAGAGATCCGACGTTGCATGCGCGGTCCCCCGAGCTCTCGACACCTTCCTTTGGACCAGTCGCGTTTGCGCTGGATCGTTTTTTTTTTTTTTTTTGTGTGTGTGTGAGACGGTCCAGGAGCCCGAATGCGGCCTCCAGCGGCCGACCGCTTCTTTTTTTTTTTTTTGCGCGGCGACGCCGGCCCTGAGGCGCCCACGGGACCCTGAGCAGAGACAGCGCCCGTTGCCGCGGCTGGCCGTTCCCGCGTGCGCAGATTCCGCCGTGCTCGCCGTTGCTGTGGTCTTGGCGGCGGGCGCTATCGTCCGTGGCAGCGGCATCGTCGTGGGCTGCCGCGTGCCTGCCGTTGCGGAGGCAGGGCATCGAATCGACGCGCCACCGCTGGGAGCCCGTGAGCGGGCAGCTCCTCCGTTTCTGTCCGAAGGCTCGGTGCTTCTTCACCAGCGGCACGCTTTGGCGGCGCGCAGAAGGGGGAGGGGGGACGGGGGAAGGCTTCGTAGAAGCGCCCCTGCGTCTTGGAAGGCGCGGGCCCTGCCTGCAGATGTAAGGCTGGCGCCTTTTTCGCAGCAGCCTCCTTCGAAGAAGCCTTCCCACCCTCCCCCTGCCCCCCTGCACGGTGTTGCTGGACGTGCCGCTGGCCCAAGGTGCCCCCAGGATCCCCAAGAAGGCCCCCATGGCCTCCAGAGCACCCTTCACGAGGCCCAGGGGGCCCCAGGGGCTCCAAGAAGCAGCCTCCTTCGAAGAAGCCTTCCCACCCTCCCCCTGCCCCCTCTGTGAACGCCGCCAAGACACGTTGATGGGTTCCCCACGGTGGCGCGTCCTGGAGGCCGTGTTTTTTCCCGCTGCAGTCCCAGACATCCGATGTCCCGATGCTTTCGAGTGCGCGACCCCGGGAAGTCCCAGCCCTTTCCCTGGGGCCAGCTTGTCATCCTGGGCAGTGCTTGGACGGTCCTGGGGCCCAGCGAGAGGGCCCCCAGAGACGGAACACCGGGGGGAAAACACGCCGACTCGATCTTTTCAATGCGCTGGAGGTCTGGGTCGGACCGGGCTGGGATGAGGACAACTCCGTTCCAGAGCGATCTGGAACGCTCTCAGAGCGTCCCGGAACGCACCGAGAAGGCCGCGGTGCCCGAGACAATCCTCCAGCGCCGCTGGACCCCAGAGATTCTCGATCCTCCGAGATTCTCGACCTATCCCCACCCGATGCTCTCCTCGTCCTGGCTTCGTCTTGCTGGGGTGGCAGCACCGGGCGCCCTCGCCCGCTGCGGCGGCCGGCTCTCAGGACCGCCGCCGAGCCGGGGGGGCGAGCCCCCGCTCGAGGCCACGGCTGGGGCACCCGGGCCGGCGGCCGGAGGGGCGGGGGCAGCGGCACGGCCACCGCCGGCGGGCCACGTGCGCGGCCGCGGGGACGCCGCCAGACCATGGGTCGGGCCAGACGGAGGGGGGGCATTGGGAAATGGGGGGTTACGACATTTTTCTGCATGCAGCTGGTTTCGGCCCTACCGAGGGGCCCATTCCTCGATACATGGCCGCCTCCGGCGCCGGGAGGCGCCGGGAAAATCAGCTGCCTGAGCTGATTCTCAACCCCCCCTTTTGCTATCCCCCCCTTTCGCCCGACCCGAGTGGGGAGCGCACCGCGTGATCGTTTCCTTGTTCATTGTCTCGCCGACGGGCGCGGGCCCTCGCCCCCCCCCCTCGCCCCCCCTCCATGGAGTAGATCTTGGCTGTTTTTGGCGCCTACTTAAAGCAGGTGGGGTCTCCCCCACAGGACGCACTGCTGCAGGCAGTCGCATGAAGCAGAGGTCCGGAGCCAGACCCCCCCCCTCCCCCCCTTTCGCCCAATGTCGAAGCGCCGAATAAGAAAACGTTCACCACCAGGAGGTCCCTTGTCAGCCAGCTTCTCGCGACGGTCTCCGACATCCGGCTATCTGACGTTCTCCATGCGCGGCCCCAGAGGTCCCGACCCCTTGCGCCTCAGGTCCATCCTTGATGGTCCTGGGGCGCGGCAGAGGGCCCTGGAGGCCGAGATCGGGGAGCAGCGCCGGGGTTAGAAGATGTCAGTCGTCGGAGGTCTGGGGGTGGTGGCGTCGCCTGTCCTCGTTTCCGAGCGTGGCCTCGTCTGCCCGCGCCCGCGCCCATGGCGCCCGGGGAGCCGGCGGCCGCAGAGGTGGTCTCCGCCGCGGGTGCTGCGGCGGACGAGGTTGCCAGCCTCGTCGTGGAGGCCCTGCTCGGTCGGGGCGTGTCGAGGCTCGAGGGTCGGGCCCAGGCAGCCTCATCAGCCTGGGGGGCTGGGACTTCGTGGCCTCGAGCCGCCAGAGAGGGGGAGAGGCACCACTGTGCGTGCACAGATTTCGTTCCCCAGATTCCCGACGATCTGGTTTCTTCAACCGGGGCGTTTTTCCTCGCTTTCGGCCTCAGGGGCGCGTGGTCGCGCCCTGGGGCCGCCGTCAACAGCGGGTCGAGGATGAGAAACGGCCCCCTGGAGAAGAGGTCGGGCGGGACCTCCTGGGCCGCGCCTTGGAAACATCAGATGGCCGGATGTCAGCGCGGTTGGCGGTGGAATAGTGGTGGCTTCTCGTCGGTATGTAGGCCAGAGGCCCCGCGGGGCCGCCGTAAGCGGGGACCGGCCGCGCGTAAGAGAGTAGCCCTTCGCCAGGTGCGGGCCCATGGGACCCCCCTCGGCATTGCCCCCCCTCCCTCCTCCTCCTCCTCCTCCTCCTCCTCCTCCTCCTCCTCCTCCTCCTCCTCCTCCTCCTCCTCCTCCTCCTCCTCCTCCTCCTCCTCCCCCCACCTGCCACCTTCAGAGCCGCGCGCCAAAGGTCGCTCTTGCCCTCTTGCCCAATTCGGATCGCTCTTGCGTGTAGCCGACTAACCGACTGAATGTACCATGATACAGCAGTGGTGATCTTTACCTGCGCACAGGCCTGCCAGCGGATCTCCGGCCGGCATGCGGTATTCAGGGCCTCCCGAAACTCTCTGGTGATGTGCGATCCGAGGTCCCCCGAAATCTCGGAAGCCTCACGGGACGCTCTTTGGCCACCGGACGCTTTTGGGACTCTGGAGGCTCATGTCGCTCAGGCCGCTCAGGACTCCAAACGGTCAGCTCAACCCGAATCACCTTTCACTCACCAGACCTGGGGGTCACCGGACCGTTTAGGGGACCTCCGAGGGATCTCGAGCTGGAGCGATTTTGCTAGACACCCGCTGTCGTGTTCTTCTGGCAAGGTGGATTCTTGGAAATCTCATCCCCCCCTTCCCCGGGAACCTTTCGCCCAAAGAGCTGGTGGGATTCAGGAGTGGGGGAGTGTGCCGGCGCGCCTTCGCTTTGTTTCTCCACGGGAGGACGTCTCGGGTGGGCCCAAGACTGGGACAACTCGCCCCAGAGCGTTCCGAAACGCTCCGGAACGGCCGCGGCGCCCTGTACATCTTCCAGCACCGCCGGATTTTTGCGAGGCATCTCTTTGGCGAGGCCGCGGCTGCTACGCCCTGGAGGGGCCCACGTGACTGCTCGAGCGAGCGATCCGTTCCCACTCCAGGCCGCCCCGTCTCGGAGATCCCCGATGAGTCCGACTGTCACATATTTTCAGATGTCTGCTAGGGCGTGATTCTGAGCCCCGCGATGCGGGGCCACCAGGCTCGCGGCAGGTGCTCTGCGCCGTCTGACGCTTGCCTAGGATTCTCGTTCAGATGGTTCTCCCCTGGCCTCGACTTGCGTAGGGCCCCGATTCGTCCTGGTCCGATTCGCCCCTGGCCCTGGGCTTCGTCTCGCGATCCTCTCCCCCCCGGCCGCGCTGCTGCCCGCGCCCCCCTCTGCACGAGCCCTCCCCGTCGTGCCTCCTCGTGGCGCCGAGCTCGCGTGCGGGAGGTGCTCGCGCCCCCCCCCCCCCTCCCTCGGGGCAGTGCGGGAGTGCGGGAGTGCGGGAGTGTGCTGGTGTGCTTTCGCCCCCCCCCGCTCTCCACGGCCTGCGGTCGGGGCCTCTCGGGAAGCGCGTCGCTCCGCGGGTACGGGCCCACCGCGCTTTGGCGCGCGACGCGCGATCCACTTCGTGGTCCCGCGGCGCCCGTGTTTTCCGAGCCTCTCCGAGCCTCCCGCCCCGCGGAGCGGAGCGACACGCTATCCATTCGCAAGCCATAGCGTGTTTCGCCCTGGCGACACGCTATCCAACAGTTCCCCACCGTGGGACTCCGCTGCCGGCGGCATCACCTTCTCCCCGCAGCGTTTCTGCCCAAGCACGCCTCTGCACGAGCCCTCCGTCGTGCCCCGTCGAGGCGCCGACCCCGCTTGCAAGATTCGGCCACGCGCGGAGAGGTGATATGGGGGAGGGGGGAGACGGCTTCTTAGAAGCGCCCCTGCCTCTTGGAAGGCGCGGGCCTGATCTGTAGATGTAGGGCCGGCGCCTGCTATCGGGGAAACGTGAGACTCGAGTACGCTGGAACTTGGGTTTGCCGACGCTTTTTGACGAGCGCGTCCTGGATTTTGACGGTCCAGTTTTCGTGGGATGTCTGCGGCGGGAGCTCGCGCCCAATTTCAGAGGGGGTCGCGCCACTTTTTCATGGTGGCCCCGCCAGGCCATCCCGAGTCCCTCGCACCCGCGCCTCACGCCCCCCTCCATTCTAGGAGGCAGCCTCCTTCTGAGAAGCCTTCCCCCCTCCCCCGGATCGCCCCCCTGTGCGCGCCGCCAAGAGATTCGGGCCGGACGAAAGGGGGGGATTGGGAAAGGGGGGTTACGAAATCTGCTGCATGCAGCTGGTTTCGGCCTCACCGAGGGGCCCATTCCTCGATACATGGCCGCCTCCGGCGCCGGGAGGCGCCGGGAAAATCAGCTACGTGAGCTGATTCTCACCCCCCCCCCCTTTTGCTATCCCCCCCTTTCGCCCGACCCGAGCGATGCCCGCCCGCCGCGTCTCGCTGCTCGCCGTGGCCGTGCTGGGCCTCGCCGCCGCTGCGGCGCTCCTGGGGGCGGAGGCCTTCTGCGGCGGGGCGCGCGCGCCGCAGGGCCTCGGCGCCCGGCGGGGCGCGGTGGCCGCGGCGGCCCTGCCGGCGGAGGCGGTGGTGGACGCGTCCTCGATCTCGAGGGGGAGGAAAGTGGCGCCCGGCACAGACTTCTGGTCGGAACTCGGAACTATGATTGCGTAAGTCGGGCCTGTCCCTCTACGGGAGGAAAATTCAAACATAGGGGAAAAATGGTCTGGGGACTATTTTTGGAGTATTTTATTTGAATATTTTGGGGGTACGTTTTTTTTTTTTTTTTTTTTTTGTTGTTTTGTTTTGATAGTTTGATTTTTTGTGTTATTCTAATTTTTATATATAAAAGTAATTTTTGTTATTGTTTTATTTATTATTATATATATATGCTTATATATATAGTAATATATTTATACACATAAAACTATATAAATATTTCGCCCAAAATCCCCTTGTAGGGGGACAGCCCCGACTTCAAACTAGGACGCAAACATGAGGGCTCGGAGGTCCGCGCGGGTTCCTCCGATCGGCGCTGGGGCCCCCCCGGCGGCACTTCCAGCGCCTCCCCTGCCGCGCTCCGCGCGCCAGGGAGGGGGGTTCCAGCGCCGATCCGAGGAATCCGCGCAGACCTCCGAGTCTTGATGTTGATGTCGGGATAGGCACGGGACAGATGGGCACACAGAGCGATAACATGTCGTGTTCACTGGGCACAGGTCTCGCTGTCGGTGTCGCCGCGGACGTTCTCCGTTTGAGACGGAAGGCCGCCTGCCCAAAGCGGCAGCTGCCGGGCATCGTACCCATCTTTTCCGTACTCCAGATTTCGTAATGAAGGGAGGGGGGTCTCATTTCGGGGGGGGGTCTCTTCCAGGCTATCTTAGAGGGCCTGGGGGGTCTGGGGACGATATTTTGGAGGGTTCTCCCACGGGGGAGGTCTGACATGGCTTGTCTTGGAGGGTCCCGACCCTCTCCCTTTTATTACGAAATCTGGAGTATCCATTCCGGCGTCCAAGTGTGGAGACTCGCGCGGGTAGTCTCGGTTCGGCGAGGGGCCCCCTGGCGGCGCCTCCGGCTCCGCGCCCAGCGCGCTCCGCGCTCCAGCGAGGGTGGGGTCCGGCGCCGATCCGGGGCACCCGCGCGGGCTTCTGGAAGTCTGCGCTCGTGCTGCTTTCCCTCCCTCTGCAATCGTGACCGCGCTGCAGATCCAGCAGCCGGCCTGGGCGGCCAACCTGGTCCTCGTGATCGTCCCGATCAGCATCCTCATCATCATCTACCTCCAGTCGGAGAAGACGCTGCAGGAGAGGGACGCCGTTATCGGCAAGCAGAGGCTGTGAGCTCGGCCAGGGGGTTTGGGGAGTGATCGAGTGAGGTCTGGAGCTGGCTGGGGGGGGTGTGGGGGTGAGGTTGTCTGGTACTGGTTCCGGAAAGCAGAAAAGGGGGAGAAAGGGCCCCCCTTCGGCTGGGCGCGGCTCGAAAAACTTGTCAGTTTCGACCCCAGGAGGTGTCCAGGGACAGATTTTGAGCAGATTTGCCCTCGTCCGCCCCCCTTGACCGATTTTCTCGCCGCCCATCCAGCGCAGACCCACCGGCCGCTACCAAAGTGAGGTGCTCCTGCTAGTGCCAGTGTTTCGTCATAGCTTGGCCGTTGACGCGCCCAGTTTTTTTTAGCGAGCGATGGTGTTGGCGACCGTCGTAAAGAATGACCATCGTCGTGCCAGCGTGATCGCAGCCGTTGTCGGTGCACTCAGTCGTCGGCTCCAGCGTCATCTCATGGTAGCCTTTATCTGTACCAGTCGAGACAGTCGTACCTGCCGTCCTCTATGCTCGTTCACGTGCCGTTGGCGCTCAGAGCTCGCTGGCGTCAGGTGCACCCTCACTCAGACGAGAACAATACATCGCCGACACCGCTACCTTTCCCTTTGCCATGGCCAGATGCGCCTCGAATTGCTGGTCAGAACTGACCCCTGGAGAGGCCTGGGGAGTAGCGGTATCGGTACATTTCCGGCTACAAGAACAGGTTTTGATATAGAAGCCGGGTTGTTACATTCATTTCTTAATTCATTCTCTTTTCGACCCAGGCTCTCTGCTTTTCTTGCCCTGCCCGAGGCTGGTCCCGCCACTCCAGCGCAGTCGTGGTGATGATGATGATGATGATGATGATGATGATGATGATGATGATGATGATGATGATGATGATGATGATGATGATGATGATGATGATGATATTGATGATGATGATGATGATGATGATGATGATGATGATGATGATGATGATGATGATGATGATGATGATGATGATGACGCCCTACTTGCGTAAAGAGCCTAACAGGTCCTAGCGGTTTCCAATCCAAGGTGTCACGTGCCACCCAACGGGCCATTCGAGAGTCATCACAGGTCTCTCAGCTGGCCCCAAACAGATCGAGATCCAATGAATTTTGTTCCAACATGTTGTTCAGATACGGCCCCACGAGTCCACCAGAGCCCCACGAGGGCCTCGCAGCTCCTCCGTCCCTCCTTTTTGCGCCCTCTCTTCTCGATCGTCCCTGTCACCTCCTCTCTCTTTCCTCTTTGCTTCTCTATCCTGCCTTTCTTCTTCACCTCCCTCGGTTTCTCCTTCGCCGTCCCCTTGCTTGCCTCTTCTCTCATCCCTGCTGTGACCCGTATTCTCGCTTCTCCCTTCTCCGTCTTTCCTCGTTCTTTTCTCCCCTCTCTAGCCCATCCTCTGTGCAGGGGACCTGGTAGCGCTTACGACCTCCAGCCCAAGGTCCCAGAGCTCTTTCGTCGGATTTCCCGTCCCTACGCTATCCGACCTCCACGTTCCTTGGGTTGTCTGGTTTGTCGGAATTCTTGCGTCCGATCGCAGTGCATTGTTTTGCACTGCATTTGTACTCTTCTTGATGCGATGGGTTGCCGCCGCATCCGCTGAACATAACGATGTTTCTTGCATGCCAATACCAATGCAACTCATTGGATTTATTGCAGGCTCTGCACTGTTTTGCATTGCGTCGTTTTGAACTTGTTTGGGCGTCCCTTTGTCGGTCATGTGTATCTGTTCGGTCCGCTCTCGTGCTACTTTTTCAGCTCATGGCCTATTCATGCATGGGTACGTGCGTGCATGCATGCAGTTGTGGGCGCGTCAAGGGCGGGTGCTTGTTAGAATCAAAGCGCGCGCGAGACGCGTGCGCGTGGTTCTAGTCTCAGAAGGCAGAAGGCTCGAGGCATTCGGGACCTCTGAGAAGGTCCGCCTCCTTTCACTTCCCCCCCGGGCGCGCCGCCGAATGGATATGCCCATCGAAACCCGGAAGGGACAGCCAATGTCCCCGCCTAGGGGGGAAATCGGCCAGTGGGGCCCAGGCCATGCCAGGGGGGATATGGATCGGTTACGTGATGCCTAACAGGGCTGCGGAAGTCCACAAACGCTCCATGAGGGCTTGCCCCCCGGTGCAGATCGACCCCGCAACTAGGCTCGCCACTGGCGCCCCGCTTGCCACTGGGATGCATCAAGCAGTGGGCGCCGAACATGGGGCCCTTGGGCGTCACCGAAAAGTTTCATGTGGCCACGCCTCTGCCCATCTGAGTTGACATAGTATCGGCGTCACACCGACATTCAGTGTGCGTCGCCCCCCCATGGGCGTCGCGCGCGCCGATATATCTTACAGTCTCAGTTCCGTGGTGGGTGCTTTCTGACCGTGCCGCTCGGGAAACGATGCGCTACAGTATGCTTGTCTCCGAGGAGGACGCGCGCCTCCGAAGAGGACCCCTGAAGGGGGACGACGGCGATGACGGCGGCGGCGACGAGTGAAGCCCCCCCTTCCCGCCACGGTCCCCGTTGTCCACAGGGGGGACGGGGCGGGAGGGGGGGCCTCAGTTCGCCCTGTCCACAAGGAGGACCACCCTAGTATTAACATGTCCCAGTATCAGTATGTCCTTCCACGTCGTCCTAGAGACGGGCGGAAAAACCCTGCGCAATCAAAACTTGAGAGCTCTTCTGCCCATCTGCCCACGTGCCCATGTGAGCGACGAAACAAAACGGGGTCGTCTGCGCCGACATTGGCGCGGAAGCTGTCGGCGTAAGGTAGCGCGTAAGTGGCCTCGTTTCCGCTGTGGCGTTCCGCGCTGGCGGTCCGCGTAAGCCGGGGTCGTGGCGTGCCGCGCCGGCGTGGCATCGTGCTCGCCCCCGCGGCGACCGCCCCCTCCGCGAGAGGCCCCAGCCTGCGAGCTGCGGCGCCTGCTGTGCGCGCCCCCCGACGCCGCGGCCCCGGGGCGCCGCGGCCCCGAGCTGGCGGCGGCGTTGCGGGACTTCCGACGCCCCGGCGGCCGGTGTCTGCCGCGGCCTTAGGCCTGGGGCGCCCAGGCGGCGATGCGGTCGGTGACCGCCATATCGTGCCGAGCTGGTAGTGTTCGGGAGGTGTCGGTCGTTTTCGGAGGCGTCCGAACCCTGGGGTGGTTTCCATCAGCTGCGCCTCGTGGAGGGCGTTCCGGGAGTGCCAGAACCGTCCCGAACAGCTGCGGGAGAGCCGAGTTATGGCCCGAACACGCGTGCGGTGACCTGCCGCGGCCTTAGATTTAAGTCGGGCATGTCCCTCTACAGGAGGAATATTCAAAAATAGGGATAGTGTGGGGGCTTTTTTTTGACAAGTTTCGACTATGGTGGAGTAGTTTTTGGATATTCTTCATGTCTCGTACAAAATACGCTTATAGAAGGACATGCCTGACTTAACCTCAGAAGGGGCGGGTCGTCGTGATTCTTTCTTGGCAGGCCTTTTCTACAACCAATTGCGGTACCTATCCCTGCGGGTTCGAGTCGGCTGGGGGCCTGAGGCGGCCCAGCTTGGGTTCTGGCCAGCAGGATCGGGAAAACAAAGTAAGACTCGAGTAAGCCGGGACTCGGGTTAGCCGATGTTTTTTGACGAGCGCGTCCTGATTCTGACGGTCCAGTATTCGTGGGGTGTTTGCAGCGGGAGCTCGCGTCAAATTTCAGATTGGGTCTCGTCATTTTTTATGATGGCCCCGTCAGGCCAACCCGAGTCCCCCGTACCCGAGTCTTACGTCTCCCCGACAGGAAGAGGGGACAGGTTCGAGGGTCTGGGTTCGATAGGTTCTTTGCATTTTTGTTTCGGTTTCTGCGGGCCGGTCTGGTTTGATGATGGCCGTTTTCGGGCCCCAGGGCCGTCAGAAATGGATCGGGGGTGAAAAACTGTTTAGATGGATCTTGGGAGGGGTCCAGGGAACGATTTTGAGTGGATTTGGCCTCATCCCCCCTCCTGACCGATCTTCTTGAGTCCCAGCTAGTTCAGACCCCCCTGCTGCCTCCATCTGACAGCAGTTCCTGTTCATTGTGAACAGGGCTCGCTGTCCGTGCCGCCGCGGGCGTCGTCGATTTAAGACAGAAGACCGCCTGCTCAACAGCAGCCGCTGTCGGTTTTGGACACCTGTTGTTGTTGGGCTCCGTGCCCATGTTTTCCGTGCCCATTTCGGGCGTCCAAACCAGAGCGCCTGGCGTCGTGATTTTTTCCCGGCGTTTTTTTTGCGACCAATTTCGAACCCTACCCCTGCGGGTCCTTTCGACACTGGGGCATCGGACACCCCCTCAGGGGTTCACTCGGCTGCATGTATCTTTCAGATCCTGAGCTCCAGGAGGTTAACAAATAGCACCCCGATCTTTCCGCTAACTCGACACAGACGCCCAATCCCAAACACGCGAGGGTCAAAACGGAGATTTCGAGGGTAGGTTTTACCAGGGGGACCACGACGAACGCACTCCAGACCCCGACGTCTCTGGCCGCTTTTCGAAGCCTCGGTGACTCCGCGATCTTGGGATTGGGAACGTGCTCTCTCCCTGGTCCTCTCTGAGCTCTCATGGGCGGGGCGTTCAGCAGCCCACTTCCTGGGAGAGCCATCTCTTAGCACCGCGGCAGGCCGGGGACGGCCCCGAGACCCGGGCGCCTCGCCCTTCCCTCGGCGGGCGCTCCGCCTGCCCCGCCTCGGGCCTCGGGACCTCCGCGCGCCGGCCTGGCTCGAGGACGTGCCGCAAAGTGAGTCCGGCCGAGGCTGAAGATGGGGGCCCAGAGAATATACACCACCACCACGTCGATTCTTCTTCTCTCCTCTTTCCAGGGAGAGGGAGGGGGGGAGGGAGGTGGTGGTGGTGTATATTTTGGGGCCCCCTAGAAGACATTCTTCGTGAACATGTTCGGCCACGCGCAGAGGGAAGCAGGGGGAGGGGGGGGGGCTTCTTAGAAGCACCCCTGCTTCTCAGAAGGCGCGGGCCTTGTCTGTAGATGCAGGGCCGGCGCCTTCTAGGAAGCAGCCTCCTTCTAAGACGCCTTCCCCCCTCCCCCTACCCCCCTCCACGGTGTTACCGGAAGTGCCGCTGGCCCAAGGTGCCCCCAGGATCCCCAAGGAGGCCCCCATGGCCTCCAGAGCACCCCTCACGAGGCCCAGGGGGCCCCAGGGGCTCCCAGAAGCAGCGAAAGGTTGAGTCGGACGGGGTAAGGACGAGGATAACTCCATTCCAGAGCGTTCCGGAACGCTCTCAGAGCGCTCTGGAGCGTTCTGAGAAGGCCGCCGCGCCCGATACGCTCGATTCGTCCCCCAGATCCGCTGGATCTCAAAGATTCTCGATCTATTTGTACCCGATCTTATCCTCGTCCTGGCTTCGTCTTGCTGGGGGCACCTTGCGCCATGGGCACTTCTAGCAACACCCGAATAACCCTTCGGAGTTATGACCGCTGCCTGCCGCGGCCTCAGACCGAAGAGAGCCACACTTTCCCTTGGGGGCTGGACGGCTCCTCTCCGATCGGCGTGCGGGGATGAGGCCAGATGATCACAGGAGGAATAGATACCCGTACTGCTACCCTCGCCTCGTTTTCGCCTTCTTGGGCCTCCTAGGAGGCCGTCGTCGCCACCGCTGGATTCGCCTCGAAATTCTTTACGCTTCGCGTATCCCCACCAGCCCATCTCACAACAGCAACTCTTGCGAAGCATGCCGACAGTCGTGTTTTTCAGGCGTGTGTCCGCTTGGCCCCGCATATCTCCCCTGTTACTCCTTCCTCCCGCCTCCTTGTACATCCTCCTTGTGGGGGGAGCGGGAGAAGGACGAGGCGGAGGAGGAGGGAGAGAAAGCGCTCCTCGTGGTTTGAGTCGTTTGGGGTTTCTCGTCCTGGTGTGAGTCGTTCGGGCCCTTCTTCCTGGTGTGAGTCGTTCGGGCTCTTCGTGGTGTGAGTCGTTCGGGCTCTTCGTCCTGGTGTGAGTCGTTCGGGCTTCTCGTGGTGTGAGTTGTTCGGGCCCCTCGTCCTGGTGTGAGTCGTTCGGGCCCCTCCTCCTGGTGTGACTCGTTCGGGCTCCTCGTGGTGTGAGTCGTTCGGGGCCCTCGTCGTGGTGTGAGTCGTTCGGGCTCCTCGTGGTGTGAGTCGTTCGGGCGCCTCGTCCTGGTGTGAGTCGTTCGGGCCCCTCCTTCTGGTGTGAGTCGTTCGGGCTCTTCGTGGTGTGAGTCGTTCGGGCCCCTCGTCCTGGTGTGAGTCGTTCGGGCTCCTCGTGGCGTGAGGCGTTCGGGCACCTCGTTCCCTTTTGGGGCGTCTTGGGGGCCTCTTGGCGGCCCCAGGGGCTTCTAGGAGCGTCTTGGGTGCCTTGGGGGAGCCTCTTCGGGCCTCTTGGGAGCCTCTTGGAGGCCGTTTGGGGCGTCTTGGGGGCCTCTTGGCGGCCCCAGGGGCTTCCAGGAGCGTCTTGGGTGCCTCGGGGGAGCCTCTTGGGGCCTCTTGGGGGCCTCTTGGGGGCATCTTGGGGGCCTCTTGGAGGCCTCTTGGGGGCCTCCTGGGGGCCTCTTGGGGCCATCTTGGGGCCTCTTGGTGCCTCCTGGGCGCTTCTTGGGGCCATCTTGGAGGGAATGGATCAAAGAAGAGGGGAGCTTTAATGAGCGCTGCCCCCTCAGAAGGGCAAAATGAGCCCAAAACCTTAGTAAAATCAATGATTTTGCCTTGAAGGAAGAGGAGAACTTAAATGAGCGCTGCCCCCTCAGAAGGCCAAAATGGGGCCAACACCGTAGTAAAATCAATGATTTTGGCTTCATAGAAGAGGAGAGGGTTTTCTCTCCCCCCCCCCGTCGGGGCCAGAATCCTCGTGAGGGTCGTCGTTTTTTAGCCCTCCCAGGAGTCGAAAAGGACCCCCCTGACCACCCGCGAAACCCCCTCTCCAGGTCCAGGGGGAGGGGGTAGGGGGAGGGGTAAACCCCTCCCCGAAGGGGAAGAAGGGGGGGTGAGAACAGAGCGGGCTCTCTAAACCACTCACGCCCAAAGGACTGGTGGGATTTTGTTCAGAACGCATCCCTGAAGAGGTCTGGAGAGTAACGGTATCGGTACCTTTTGGTTTTCCCAAGTCCAGGTAGATCGAGGTACGTCCAGATAGATCGAAGCAAACTCACAGATACCCGGGGAAAGCTGGAGCACGGCGTGGACGTTCCGGCGCGAGCCGACGGACAGCAGAAGTCGCTAAACCCTTCATGAAATTAAGATACACCCCAGTCGTTGGAAATTTGTATTTTCGGACTCCCAGATCCCGATCTATTTCTAGCGCCTTCCTACTGCAAGATTCGGCACGGCTCTGATGTGTTCTGTTGTTCTTCGGGAGGGCCCGAATCCAATATCCTTCATCCGCCCTCCTACTTCATGTTTCTGCCTACTTCTTCCGACCGCCGTGTACGCGTAGACTTTCGGAGGTCTGCGCCGACTTTCCGGATCTGCGCTGGACACCCCTGGCGGCGACGACGTCGCCCCCTGTCGCGCATCGCCTGCCAGCGAGGGGGTCTGCCGCAGATCCAAGAACTCCGCGTGGGCCTCCGAAAGCTTGCACGCTGGTCGTTGAAGGCAGGTGTTTTCTGATTCCCATATCCCAATCTACTTTAGGCGCCTTCTTACTTCAAGAGTCGAGTGGTTTCTCCCTCTTCCCTCCTCTTCAGGGGGCGGGCGGAAACCCAATATACTTCAATGCCTTCCTACTTCATGTTTCTATCCACTTCTTCTGACCGACTGGTATGTGTATTTTTTTTTGTTGTCGCTCTAATGAGGGGGCCAGACGAAGACGAAAACGACGGCAACCACGAGGAGGAGTCCCGAGGGACAGAGGGAGGGAGGGATTTTGGCGCAGGCCGGACTTCGAGATTTTTGGCGCGTCTCGCCTTTTGGTCTTGGTTGGGTTGGGTCAGCCTCGAGGTTTTGGCCAGAACACGCCCTAGGACAGACGTGTCCGGCGACTACAGTGCTGCTATCATTTTCCCTTCCCAGGATACGATTTGTTTTGCCACCCGATGCAATCCCCGCGTGTCTGGTGACACCCCACTCCTGGATCCCCAGGCCGTCCAGGTAGTCCAGCCAGCCCCGTGAGCATGGCCTTGCTCCTTGCTGACTCGAAGTGCCCTGTTCGCGCTCCCATGTGGAGCGTGGCCAAATGGCGAGTGTGACGAAACGAGGAAGGTTGCCGAGAGGCTCGGCCGAGAAAGAACGCCGAGAGCGATGCCTCGACACCGGATCGGCTGCGCCCACGAGCGCGCGACAGGCCCAGAATCCCCGACGCCGTGATCGCTCACAGCGTGGACCCCCGGAGGCCTCGACCCTCCCCCCCCCGGGAACGGTCTTTCATCCCGAGCCCCGAGCTGTTTTGCGGACTGCCCCGGGGCCCGGTGAGGGCCCCCAGAGGCCGAACACAGCCCCGAACCGACCGCCAGAGCTGGCTCCACGACGCGAGGGGGCCTCATCCTGTGCCGCTTCCTCGAGGGCCCGGGGAAGGCCCCCCCCCCCCCCCCGTGACGGCTCGTGTTCCTTGACCACTCTGTCGAACGGGCTCCGCAGCCTGAGTAGTGTAGCCCACACGAGTCTGCTTACCCCCCCCCCTCCCCCTCGGTAGGCCGAGGGCGGCCAGCAGCCGTCCACCGGCACCCTCTGCACACGGCGCGCAGGGTCCGGGGGCCGCTCTGTGGCCCCCGCCCCCGCGCGCGCACTCCGTGCCAGACGACGAAGACGACGAAGACGACGACGACGAGGACGACGACGACGACGAGGACGACGACGACGACGAGAACGACGAAGACGACGAGGACGACGACGACGACGACGAGGACGACGAAGACGACGACGACGAAGACGAGGACGAGGAGGAGGACGAGGACGACGACGTCGACGACGTCGTAGGGGTGGTGTGCAAGCGTCGCGCCCCAAGAGATGCCGTTTTTGTATGCAGCCCCGGCTCCACAGCCTGGTGCCGGACCAGCTTGTTCGTGGGGTGGTGTGCATCATCGAGAACAAAAGAGCCCCTAACCCTAATAGCGCAGTGAAGACTTGGCCTCGCTCAGGTCACCGTCTTTGTATTGGGGCTCACAGGAATCTGGGCGGTTTGGTTCGATACATCTGCTGAAAAGACTCCCAATCCCTAATGTTTCTGGCTCTCCTAACTTAGGTCCCCTTCCAAAGGGTTATGGGTCCTTTTATTGTTAATCGGTACAGTCAGCCCGCATAGGAAGGATCAGCAACTTTCAAGGGTTACCCTGCATCCCTCCCCTCTGGCCCATCCTCGGCCGCTCTGGCTGGCCGCGCCCCGCCCGCAAAGTGCCGACAGGGCCCTCCAAGGCCCTCGCATCCTTCTCGTGCGCCCTTCTCATACGGGTTGCCTTCGGAGTTCTGCGCCGATCTCCTATATCTTCGCTTGGCCCCCTCGGCGGCGCCCTCCGGCGCCGCCAGGGCGGCCACGGCCTGCCGCGGCCCCGTTGCTGTCGGCCTGCTGCTGTCTTTGCCCGGCCCCCCTTCCATCTGCCCGCCCGCCCCGCCGGCCCTGGCCCCCCGCCTGCGCGTCCGCTGCCGTCTGCCGGCTTCTCCCCTCCTCCCCCCCCTTCCGCCAAGCAGCGCAGCCTGCCCGATCTTCGGCCTCGGGGGGCCTGGCAAGGGCCCCCCCGAGGCCGAACGCAGCGAACGGCCCCCCGACGTGCTGTTTCCAGAGCTCGAAGAGCTCTGCGGAAGAGGCTCTCCCCCCAGCGCGGAGCCGTCGCGGTCGTCGCCCGTCGCCGCCGCCTCGGAGGTCGTTCGCTCGTCCTCGCGTGGCCCTGGCCGTCGCGTCGTTCCGTTGCTGTGGTCGCTCGTTGCCGTCGTCGTCGTCGTCGTCGTCGTCGTCGTCGTCGTCGTCGTCGTCGTCGTCGTCGTCGTCGTCGTCGTCGTCGTCGCGGTCGTCGTCGTCGTCGTCGTCGTCGTCGTCGTCGTCGTCGTCGTCGTCGTCGTCGTCGTCGTCGTCGTCGTGGTGGTGGTCGTCGTCGTCGTCGTCGTCGTCGTCGTCGTCGTCGTCGTGGTCGTCCTCGTGCGCGCGCCGCGGTGCGGTGCAGGCCGCCGTCCTCGTGCGCGCGCCGCGGTGCGGTGCAGGCCGCCCCCCCGGGCCGCGCTCGCGCGCGCGCGAGCGCCGCCGCCGGGAGGCTGTGGCCCGCCGTGCAGCGGAAGTGCGGGGCGGAGGAGGCGCGGCCGCCCCCCGCCGCGGGCGGCCCGCGGGGCCTCCGTCGTCGGCGTCGTCCTCCTGCGGTCGGACCGAGGTACCCAGACCCCCTCCCTCCCTCCTCCTCCTCCTCCTCCTCCCTCCCTCCCTCCCTCCCTCCCTCCCTCCCTCCCTCCTCCTCCTCCTCCCCTCCTCCTCCTCCTGCTCCTGCTGCTCCTCCTCCTCCTCCTCCTCCTCCTCTCCTCCCTCCTCCTCCTCCTCCGCCTGCTCCTCCTCCTCCTCCTCCTCTTCCTCCTCTCTCCTCCTCCTCTCCTCCCTCCTCCTCCTCCTCCTCCTCCTCCCTCCTCGTTTTCTTTTTGCTCCTCGCCGTCAGCCTCGTCCTCTGCTCCCCGCGGCCTCAGCGCCCACCGCCGCCCGCACCGTCTCGCCTGCTTCGGGCCTCACCTCGAGCCCGCCAGGGACTGGGAGCTCGGGCGGACGAAGGCGGACGGGATGTTTTTCGCTACCGTTGGCCTCTGGGGGCCCTTCTGGGCCTCGGGATCGTCAAGCAACGACTCGGGACGAGAAACCAGCCCTGGAGAATGGGTTCGGACCTCTGGGGGCCGCGTCATGAAAAAATCATGACGTCGGGGGTTTGGGCGTAGGATCGAGGCCGGTCCCGGGGGGTGCCCTGATGTGCTTCGTGCTTGCGGGATGGTCTTGTGCATCTGGGGGGCGGGTGCCCTCGAGTGTCTTCAGTTTGGCCGGCGGAGGGTCTCCTGATCTTGAAGGATGTTCGTCTGCCTTAGGTCCGACCGTACCTCGAGTAATAAAGCGCGGCATAAAGATGACGGTGCTCCCCGTCGAAAGTTCATGTACATTCCATGTATGTTTTAGCCGTGCGAGGTCCCCAAACATCGAATAGGGAAAACGGCACAAACACAGACATTCGGCGCTCCCCGCCGACAGTTTCTGCGTATGCCGTAATAGGACGAGGTGCCTCAAAGTCGAGAAAGAAGAAGCTGCATACACATACACTTTCGGAACTCCGCGCGGATTTCTTGGATCTGCGCTGTGCCCCCCTGGCGGCGCCTCCGGCGCCGCCCCTGGCGTGCTCTGTGCGCCAGGGAGGGGGTAAGTTTGTGCCCATGCTGCTTTCTGTTCCTCTATTATCTCCCTCCCTATCCCCATCCAGACCCCCACCATCTCACCCCCCCCAGCTGGGGACGTACGCTTCGACGCCCGAGGGGAGCGGCCCATCTCCCCATCCCGGGGGGCAACTCGGCTGGTGGGGCCTGGGCCGCGCTGGTGGGTCATGGGGGTCAGCCAGGCGGTGCCCACCTCGGCTGCCCGAGCGGCGGGCCCGCCCGCCATCGCCAGCAGCAGGAGCGACAGCCTCGGCAGGCGGCAGCAAGGCTTTGCATGGTGGGCCCCATGGCGAGGGGCTGCTCCGAGAGCGCTTTGAGCATGGCGTCCTGCCCGGGCGCGGCGGCGAAGGGGTTGGGCTGGGCAAGTGGGTCAACTGGCGAGCCCATCTCAGCGTAGGCCTTGGCTGCCCTGTCTGCGGCAGCCTTGCACCGTTTCTGGACACAGTCCAGGTCTTCTTTGCACTGCGCAGCGTGCACCACCGCCTTCTGAGCAGCTTCTTGAGCTTTGGCGTATGCTTTCTCCTTGGCGGCAAGCTGGGACTGCAGTTGATCCTGCTGCATCCGCACGAACTTCGCAGCGGCCTGCGGGCCTCCCTGGAGCACGGCACGGTGCGCGGCGACTCGGGCACGCACTTTCGGGAGACCATTTCTCGGAGAGATTCGTGACATCCTCTGCCTACATGCGGGCATAGATGTCCAGCTGGCTCTCATCCAGAATGGTCGCGCCCTTGAACTTGGACGGAGGACCACGGGCCCAGCTGCCCTTGGGACCATGCGTATGCTGCGGAGGCTTGGGCTCGTTGCTAGGCGCAGCTCGACCGCAGACTCGACAATTGGTGCGCGACAAGTAGTTGAACCTGTAGCTACGTTTCTTGTGCCCGCATTGCCGCGTCTTGAGCCCTTCCATGGCTGCACGAGAGGGCTGCAAAACAGGGCCGTCGGCCTATGACCTGCCCTAGTCAGTACGCGAGTGCGGGATGAAACCGCAGTCCGTTAACGAAGAAAGGTTGGAGGTGTTGCTTCCGAGCGTGGTAGGGGCCACAATCCCCCTGCCGCGCAAAATAGCGCACGTCCTGAACCACCGCTACGGACTTGAGGCTCAAGTCCGTAGCGGTGGTTCAGGACATGGCTACGAGCACACCCCCTCCTCCTCCTCCTCCTCCTCCTCCTCCTCCTCCTCCTCCTCCTCCTCCTCCTCCGCTGGTACCTTGGGAGTGTAATTGTGAAAGTGGTGAGCCCCCCGCCAATCGGAGGAGGATATTGTACCCATACCGTTACCCTCCCATCGTTTTTCCCTTTTTGGGCCTCTTGGGATGCCCTCGTCGTTACCACTGGATTCGCCTCGAACTCCTGGTCAGAACGCACCCCGGGAGTCCCAGGAGAGAGGTCCAGGGAGTAGCGGTATCGGCACCTTTTGGTTTCCCCAAAGGATTGTCAGTGTGACAGGGTGAGCCCCTTCTAAGATGGGCCAGTGGGTCCTCCAGCGTCTTTGGGGAGGGCGGCCACTCAACTGACGTCCCCATTCTGCAGATGAGGCAGAGTTTCCGACATCGTCGATTTTGGGGCAATCCTGGGTAATCCTCCTCTGATTGTTCCTGGTGCAAGGTTCGCCAGCTGTACCAGTGTATTGCGGCAGCACTTGATGATGGAAAACGGCCTCCTCCTCTGATCAAAAGCCTCCTCCTCAGCCTCCTCCTCCTCCTCCTCTTCCTCCTCCTCCTCCTCCTCCTCCGGTCAAGAGCCGCCCCTTCCTCCCCGCAGGTGGTCAGGTGCCTGGTGGAGGACCGCGGCCAGGGTCGAAGCGCACCTGCAGCGGGTGCCTCGTGCGGCCGGCTGCGGGCGCGGCGCCACTCCCCCTGTGTGCTCTGGGGTTGGACCGAGACAAGAATGTCGTTTCTTGTCTCGTTAGTCTTTTGTCTCCTGCTGCAGTCCACGTACCATCACTTGTCTGTCGTCTTCTACCAGATGTGAGCGACCCGTGCTGCAGTTTTCACCAAGACACGTCCACAATCATTTGTCGCCGCCAGCACCTTTGAGGGACCGCTCCTCTGGAGCCGGCATGCAGGCTGTACCTGTACCAGTTCTGTGTTTCGAGTGGTTCGAGCATGTGCGTTATCTGTCTACTCGAACCAGAGTCGCCAGCGTCGCCGCCAGGGGGGCCCAGCGCCGATCCAAGCAACAACGAGCGCGGAGCTCCGAAAGTTTATGCTCATGCAGTCTTTATAGCAGTTTAATAACCGCGCGGGATTGGGTTGCGTGGGCTGTCCTTAGCGGGGCGTTGGCGTGTCGAACCCTTTCGGGGGCGGGTTCGGTGCGCGCGAGGGGGTCAGAACGGGACGTCGGGCGGGGTGGCATGGGGGGGTGCTTGTTGAACAATTCGGAGTAATTGAGCCCGCATCGCGGGAGCCACAACGGACTCATTTTCGGGAGGATAGTTTGGAAATGCGGCATTTGGGCGTGCCTCGGGAGTTTTGGGGCTGTTTGGGGCCCCTCCAGGGCTGGGGCCGTCTGGAGCCTCGCCAGACCCGCGCCCCCACATTCTTGAGTCCTTCCAAAACACAACGCCTGGCACGTTGACCATGGGCATCCGTGAAACTCTTGCAAATCGGCGCTGAGGCGAGAGCCGCATTTTGCAAAGGAGCCGCTCTCAATCCGTGAAACTCTTGTTTTGTCATACGCATGTGCGCGGCGCTAAGGTGAGGGCCACATCTTGGAAACGACCCGCCCTTAATCCGTGAAGCTCTTACAATTGTTGAAACGAAGGTGCGCGAAGATGAGGCAAGAGCCGCATTTTGAAAGTGACCCGCCCTCTACCTGTGAAGCTGTTACCAGTTTTAAAGCTTCAGGGTCCTAGGTGAGGACGTCTCAGGCGAAACGCCCAGCCCGCTCTTTCGACTGGCCTCGGGGTGCGACAGGGAGGAGTTATTGATTAGGATAAGGAATGGAAGATGAGGCGGAGGAGGAGTAAAAGCAGGCCTCTTGGGGCCTTCTTGGGGCCTCCGGGGGGCCTCTGTGAAGCATCTTGGGTGTTCCTCGGGGGCCTCCTCGGGCGTCTGGGGCCCTCTCAGGTCGTCTTACGGGCGCTGTTGGCCCGTCTGGCGCCTTCGGGGGCCGTCTTGGGGACCTTTCTGGGCCGTCTTGGAGGCCTCTTGGGCCGTTCCGGGCGGGGTCTCAGCGCTCTGGCCAGCGCCCCGGAAGGCGCAGTTGCGCCCCGGGCACCTTGGAATTCCACAGGGGACCCCCGATCTCGGCATCGGGCGGGGCCGGGAGAGGGATAAGTCGTTCCAGAGCCTTCCGGAACGCTCGGAGAAGGCCGCGGCGCACGATGCATCCTGCAGAGTCGCCGGATCTCAGAGATCCCCGCTTTGTCCCGTCTCGATTTTGTCCCTGTCCTGCGACCCGCTGGGTCGTAGGTTGGTCGTAGGTGGGGTTGTGTCGTGGGTGGGTCGTGGGTGGACGTAGGAGGGCGATGGTGATCACAAACCCATCAAACGAAAATTTTAACCGTACGTAAAACACAACGTAAATACACAACGTCAGTAAAACATAATACACAACGTGAATACACAACGTCAGCAGAACATGATACACAGCGTAAATACACAACAACACGCATATACACAGCGTAAATACACAGCAGCACGCATATACACAGCGTAAATACACAGCAGCACGCGTATACACAGCGTAAATACACATCATCACGCATATACACAGCGTAAATACACACCAGCACGCATATACACAGCGCGACTACACAGCAGCACGCATACACACAGCGTAGATACACAACAGCACGCATATACACAGCGTAGATACACAACAGCACGCATATACACAGCGTAAATACACAACAGCACGCGTATACACAGCGTAGATACACAACAGCACGCGTATACACAGCGTAAATACACAACAGCACGCGTATACACAGCGTAAATACACAACAGCACGCGTATGCACAGCGTAAATACACAACAGCACGCGTATACACAGCGTAAATACACAACAGCACGCGTATGCACAGCGTAAATACACAACAGCACGCGTATGCACAGCGTAAATACACAACAGCATGCGTATACGCAGCGTAAATACACAACAGCACGCGTATGCACAGCGTAAATACAACAGCACGCGTATGCACAGCGTGAATACACAACATCACGCATATACACAGCGCGAATTCACACCAGTACGCATATAGACAGCGCGAATCCACAGCAGCACGCACATACACAGCGCGAATACACAACAGCACGCATATACACAGCGCGAATACACAACAGCACGCATATACACAGCGTAAATACACACCAGCACGCATATACACAGCGTAAATACACACCAGCACGCATATACACAGCGTGATACACAGTGTAAATACACAACGCGCATACACGTCGTGTTTTACGTTGTGTTTTTGCGTTGTGTATTACGTCGCGCCGCGTTGTGTATTTGCGTTGTGTATTTGCGTTGTGTTTTCCGCGTGGTTTGCGACAACTCTCAGGAGGGCAAGTGCCTAAACTGTCAACATCGCTGGGTCGTAGGTGGGGTGGTGTCGTTTGCTTCCTGGTCCAGTGGCTCCGTCTTGCCCCTCGCCTCTCGATAGCGCGGGGCGCCGCCGCGCCCCTCGAGGACGCGGGCCTGTTGCCAGACCTCCCAGACGAGGTCCTCGGGCAGACGCCGCTGTTCAGCGCCGCGGCCCACGGCGCCACTGGCGCGGCGCGGGCGCTGATCGAGCTGCGGGCCAAGGCCAGGGGGGCCCCAAACGGTGCGGCGACCACAGTCGGCCACGCGTGGAGGGGTGTAGGGGGAGGGGGGGAAGGCTTCTGAGAAGCACCCTGCTTTTTAGAAATCGCGGGCCTTGTCTATGGATGTAAGGCCGGCGCCTTCCAAGAGGCAGCCTCCTTCTAAGAAGCTTTCCCCCTCCCTCTTGCCCTCTTGTGCGCGCCGCCAACACGGCGTGTGGAGAGTCAATGGGGCGTCTGGAGGTGTTCTGGTGTTTCCAGGAGTTTCCGAACCCCGGGGTGGTTGTTTCCAACAGCTGCGCCCCGCCGAGGGCGTTCTGGGGGTCGCAGAATCGTCCCGAACGGCCGTTGGGGAGCCGAGGTGTAGCCCAAAGACCAGTGCGGTGACCACACCGTGCGGAGAGTCAGTGGGGATTCGGGGTGACCGCTCGGTTATGGAACTTGGGTCGTTCTCCGAGGATGTCTGCGGCGAATGGGGCCTCCGAGGTCCCAAAGCCGTGCGGTGACGGACCGTGCTGTGAGGTCTTTTGGGATTTCGACGAGGACCGACCACAACGCTGTTTGGCTTTGTTTGGGTCCTTGTTTTATTTTGTATTTTCGCTTCGTTTTTCGTTGTCCGTTTTAAGTGCTCGATTTAAACGTGGGGCCTCGTTTCGTTGTTCGTTGTAATCGCCATTTCGTTTGAACACTGTTGTGGTCGGCCCTCGTTGTCTCACATTCTCTATCCCTATCCGTATGCCTATCCATGTCCCAATCTCTGTCCCCATTCTAGACATGTCGCGTAGCCCCATTGGCCCATCCAGTAACGATGCCCAGACGAGTTGCCCCGATCAGGGATGTGCAGGAGACTGCAGTGGATCAAAGGGCTGGGTATGACGTCGCACCCCAAGAGGGGAAGGATGGAGGAGGAATCGGAGGAGGAGCCCGACTCCCGGGCCCCCCAGAGAGATCGGAGGTGCTGATGTCTTCTGCACGGGGTCGCCAGGAGTCCCGACCCCTTGACGGCCCTGTGGCCCGGCGAGGGCATCCAGGGGCCAAACGCGGTCAAGCCCCGTGATTTCTTTTGGAGCACGCTGGAGGTCTGGGGAGGCCAGGACGCCCCCCCCCCTCACCACCCACCAAACCACCCCAATCTAACCCGAAGGCTCCAAGTTGCCCTCCGTTTCCCAGTGGGGGGTGGCGTTTGGGAACGTTGGGAGCATTGAACAAATACACGTGGAACCCGCACCTCCCCCAACCCGAAATCTGGGTCTTCGGGTTAGGTTGTGGTGGTCTGGCAGGTAGTCACTCGGCGGCGAGCGAGGGGGGGAAGTGAGAAGGAGAAGGCCTTCTCAGAAGGCGGCGGGACTGATCGGAAACCCTCGCGCCTTCGGAGAAGCTTTCTGTGTCTCCGGGGTAGGCTCCAGAAACTTCTTAGAAGGCTGGGGGACTTCCGAGCCTTCTGAGAAGGCCCGCCCCCTCCAAATTCTTGACGCTTCGCGTGTCCCCACCAGCCCATCCAGAAACGATGTCCAGGCAAGTTGAAGAGATCAGGGAAGTGGGGGAGCAACGAGAGGGACAGCCGATCCGTGCAAAGGATGAGGCGGAAGAGGAGGCCAGATGGATAGATGAGGGGGTGGCGAGGAACCGAGCGAAGGAGGGATGAAGAGAATGATGACGCTGGGTGGATGGTTGAATGCCGCTCGGATGCCTCTTGGAAGCCTTTTGGAAGCCTCTTCGGACGTCTTGGGGGCATCTTGGCGGTCAATGGGGGCTCTTGGGCGTCTTGGGTGCTTCGGGGGGCCTCTTGAGGCCGCTTGGGATCCTCTTGGGGGGCTCTTGGGGGCCTGTTGGAGGCCTCTTGGGGCCTCTTGGGGGTCTCTTGGAGCTTCATGGCGGCCTCTTGGAGCCTCTTGGAGGCCTCTTGGAACCATCCTGGGAGCCTCTTGGAGCCTCTTGGGGGCTTCTTGTGGCCTCATGGCGGCCTCTTGGGGCCTCTTGGAGGCCTTTTGGAAGCCTCTTGGGGCCTCCTGGGCGCCTCTTGGGGCCATCTTGGAGGAGATCGATCAAAGAAGAGGGTGGGGTTAATTAGCCTTGTCCCCCCAAGAGGCCAAAATGGGGCCAAAACCCTAGTAAAACCGATGATTTTGGCTTCCTCGCCGAGGCCGTTTTGGACGCTCTAACTACCAGCGGCCCCCCCCGTCCAAGTCCAGGGGAGGGGGTTAGGGGGAGGGGTAAACCCCTCCCCGAAGGGGAAGAAGGGAAGATGGAAGAGGAAACTCCCGGAACCACCTACGCCCAGAGGGCTGGTGGGATTTCCCCCCAGGCTGGCTGCCGAGGTAGTTAGGGAAACAAGCAATGACATAAACATAAAAACTCGGAGATCCGCGCGGATTGCTCGGATCGGCGCCGGACTCCCCTCCCCCTCCCTGGCGCGCGGAGCGCGCCAGGGGCGGCGCTGGAGGCGACGCCAAGGGGCCCCAGCGCCGATCCGAGAAGTCCGCGCGGACCTCCGAGTTTTTATGTTTATGTCATTGCTTGTTCCCCTTGGGCGAAGGTCGACCAGATCGACGGCAACCAGCAGACGCCCCTGTTCTGGGCCGCCAGTCGTGGCCACACGGCGCCCGCCGCCCCCCTGCGCACCTCTCCCCCCTCCCCGCCCAGGGCGGGGGCTGCTGAGGTCACGAGCGAAAGAAGGACGCACACGTACAATATCGGCGGCGGGCGGGGGGGAAAGGTGAGAAGGAGAGGGCCTTCTCAGACGGCGGCGGGGCTCTTCCGAGCCGTCTGAGAAGGCCCGCCCCCTCTCATTTTCCCCACCAGGCTCGCCGCCGACATCAGATGCTCGTTTTGGGGACCTTCCTGAGGCCCACCTGACGGATCTGTTCGACTCTAGTTCGACTCTAGGTCGACTCCAGTTCGATTCAGATTCGACTCAGGTTCGACTCAGGTTCGACTCAGGTTCGACTCGAGTTCGACTCGAGTCGACGGACATTCGACGCAGCCTCGACGCACGAGTTGAGCGAGGGGCTCCAGGAGAGTCCCCAGAATGGGCATCTAACGCGCATGAATACAGGCTGGTTTCGAGAGGACTCATTACGCGAACATTCGTAAGAAAAAAGGCCAGACTCGCGGACTGGGGGGCCGTGTTCCTGTACGTGGTTGGCCGCGTACGGCCCAAGGTGCCCCCAGCTTTTCGCTCGATGTTGGAGCCCCCTGGGCCCTCTGAGCCTCGAGAGGGGTGCTCTGGAGGCCGTGGGGGCATCCTCGTAAATCCTGCTGGCACCTTGGGCCAGGGGCACTTCTCGCAGCACCCGACCTGTACGGGCCGGGGCAGCGGCAGGTCGAGCGGAGCGCTTCTTTGAAGCGAGCAGCGGTCTGAGCATCGCCTGCCGTGGGCGACGAACCCATCCGTATCCACGGCCTCGCGGGCCCTGCCCCTGGGCCGCGACCCCGCGGAGCTACGGGGCGCTTTTTGGCGGACGCCCTGCGCGGAACGCCTCTGTGAGCTTGGACACGCCGCTCGCGAGCCTGGACACGTCTCGGGAGGCGTTGGGGCGCGCTGACGGCCGAGGGATTCAGACGTTCCAGTTTCTCGGGCCTCCAGCGGCCTCCCGTCGCCACGGCAACGGCCAGAGCTCGCTCCAGTGACATGCTTGGGGGGGTCGCTGGCGGCTTGCCCCCGCCGCGTGGCCCGCCGCACGGTCGCAATCGCCCGTGTGGAATCACCCTCCTCTTCGCCATGCAGAGGAAGCCCCGACTTTTTTTTAGTGTTTCTTCTTCTTCTTCTGGGTCCCAGGGCCCTTCTGGGCCCGCTGGCCGTCAAACAGATCGTGTCAGGATAAGAAGACGGGCCCCCGAGCAAGCCCCGGGGCCCAGGACTCGTTTCCCTCAGGACCCCTGTGCGCCGTCAGGGCAGGTCCGTATCCGCTGCCGAGGGGTTGTGTCCCGGGGCCTCCTCGAGATCCCAGGGCACGGCGCTCCGAGGCGGTGGATCCCTCGTGCCTGCACAGCTCCTGCTCCTTCTCCTCAACTTTTTCTCTTGGCCCGACGCGCCCGCTCCTGCTCCTCCCCCCCCCCGCTCTCCCCCCCGCCATCCTGCCGACGCCGCTCCTCAGCCCTCCCTCTCGTCCACCGTCTCTGCCCGGCTCTCTCTTCGAGCCCTGGGCCCGCGAGCGGGCCTCGCTGCAGTGAGGCCTGGGAGGGGGGGGGGCTTCCGTCATGCGTTTCCACGCGCCGTGGCCAGTGTGTCCGTGACGGCGCGCGCTGCTGCTGCTGCTGCTGCTGCTGCTGCTGCTGCTGCTGCTGCTTTTGCTGCTGCCGCTGCTGCTGCTGCTGCTGCTGCTGCTGATGCTGCTGCTGCTGCTGCTGCTGCTTCTGCTGCTGCCGCTGCTGCTGCTGCTGCTGCTGCCGCTGCTGCTGCTGCTGCTCCTCCTCCTCGTCCTCCCCTGAATTGGGGGAACGCAGAGGAACAAGGCAGGCAGAAGCGCCCGCAGGTTTGCCGCCTTGCAGTGTTGTCGCCGCCCCGGGGGGTTGTCAGCTATCCACTCCTCGATCCTGGCTGGGCCGATCCTGGGCCCAGTATCGCTGAGTGCGTGCGTGCGTGCGTGTGTGTGTGTGTGTGTGTGTGTGTGTGTGTGTGTGTGCGCGTCTATCCCTCCCACTGGCCTCTCGGCCTTGCTAGTCTCCGCCATGTGTTCCTGGCGCTGCGCGGCCCGCTGCCCTCCCCTGGCGGTGCCCGCCCTCCCCCAGCTTGGCGGTGCCCTCTCCTGGGTGGACCCTGAGCGGTGCTCGCCTCGCTGGCACTCCCGCTGGCCTCTCGGCCTCGCCGGCCTCCGTCCCGGAGCCCTGGCGCTGTGCGGCTCTCCTGCCCGCCTCGCCTCCCGCTGCGCCCAGCCGGGCCCGCGCACGGGCCCCCCCCTTCCCCCGCCCTCGGCCCGCCGCCCCGCCGCTCTCGCTCCTGCTGGCTTGTCCAGCCTCCCGACCTCTCGGTCTGGCCGGCCGCCAGCTCCCCAGGCCTGGCTCCGCTGCCCGTGGGCGCCGCCCTTCTGGCCACTGGGCGCGCGCGCGGCTTGCCGCGCGGGCGTTTGACGGCGGGGAGGTGCTCCCGCCCGCGACGACCGAGATGTGTGTGTGTGTGTGTGTGTGTGTGTCTACCCTTCGGCCCCCCTGCGGTGTTTCCGCCGTGACCTTCACGTTCCTGTCCGTTGCCCCTCGCGGTCTCTCCGTTGCCGCCGCCGCTGCGCCCCGTCTTGTCCCGCCTGCACTGTAGGCACTGGCCTTCCGTCTCCTCCTCGTCTTCCCCTGCGTCTTTCCCCGCGCATCCCTGCCCCTGGCTTGCGTATGGCAGGGTTGATCCCCTCATGGGTGGATCCCCGTCCTTGGCTTCTGAGAGGGTTGACCGCGCGCGTTGCCCGCGTTCCGCTCTTGGACGTTCTACGCCTCGACGCTGCGCGCGAGGCCGCGACGCCAACCAGTTTTTGTTCGTTGTTGTGTTGTTTTGTTTTGTTTTGTTTTGTTTTGTTTTGTTTTGTTTTGATTTGTTTTGGTTTGTTTTGTTTTGTTTTGTTTTTTTTTTGTTGTGTGTGTGTGTGTATGTGTGCGTGCGTGTGAGCGGCCGCGCGCGTCTCTCCGCCCGATTTTCTCCGCTGCGACGCTGCGCGCGCGGCCGCGACGCCAAAAAGTGAGTGCGGTTGTGCGTGCGTGTTCCCCCCTCTTTCCATTCTCCTCTCGCGACTGCCCCCTCGCGAGTGCCGCTGTCGACCCCGTAGGTGTGCGTCCAGCTTTCCCGCGCCGCGGGAGCTGGCCAGGCCCGTGCGCTCCCGCTTGACTTGCCCTGCGCGCCGCGCCGCCGCGCGCGTGGCCGCGACGCCAAACAATAGTGTGTGTGTGCTACATACATGCTCTCTCTCCCTCTCTCGCCCTCTACTCTGGCCAGGCCAGGAGGGCGCAAGTGCCGACCCCGTGCCCGCTGGGGGGGCCTGGCCGGGTTCAGTGCAGCTGCGCCGCGCCGTGGGCGCCCCTCTCCGACTCCGCAGGCGTTTTGGCTCGAGCCCCGCCAACCGCCCGCCGTGCCTCAGCGGCGCGCGCAACCGTGAGATCCGGCTGCTGCCGCGTTGTCGCCCCGGGCGTTCTGGCCCGGCGTCGGTCCCCAGGACCATCACGTATCGATCCGTCTCGAAGAAGAGGCAGCAGGAGGGTGGTGGGGGGGGGGGGGTCGAGGGTTCTGGGGTCGTGCTGCTGTCTCGCGATGAGGCACGTTTGTTCGCGACGTCGGATCGCAGGGCAGGGGGTGGCGCGAGGGGGGTGGCCCTCTGAGCAGGCGGGGGTTGCTCAGAAGGCATCGCAGAGCGAGCTCCACTACCTGCAAACGTCCGGAAGCAAAGCAAACTCGTGCGTGCCTCGATGTGATGGATCGCAAATCCCTCTCGGCGCATCCGGGCCATTTGCGACGTTGTCATCTGCGAGCCGTGGGGTGCGCTTGTCCACTCCCAGAGGGCAGGGGCCCCCTCGGATGCCCGCCTGGCGTCCAGAAGGGCTCCCTGGAGGCCGCCGTGCCCCTCCCGAGGGGGCCGCCGCCCTGCTACAGGACTCGTCAAAAGTAAGTTGGCGTTTTTTTCGCTGGCATGAGGTTTTCCGCCCAGTTCGCAGGGGTGTCCGAAATCCTCTCAGCATCGAAGAACGCGTTTCCTGACAAGTGCCTGAGCAATCGAGCGCTTCGATTTTGAACAGCGTTTCGATCCACTGTTGACGAGGCCTGTAGTTACGAGGCCCCCCCGCCCTCGCAGAAGGCCGCCCCCCCCCCCCTCGCGCCACAACCCCTCGCGCGCGCCGCCGACCCTGACGTCCGCCGATGCATTTGTTTCATTCCGCGGTCCCGAGGTCCCGACCGGTTCCCGGTTGCTTTTTTTTTGTCCGCTGCTCGATTCCACGCCAGACGGACCTTTCGCCAGAGTGACCTCTGGTGCGGGCCCAATGGGGCCCCCCGATCGCGGAATGCGGTGCGACAGCAGCGGCCCTCGCGCTTGGGATTGGCCTCCCCCGCGCCCCCCAAAGGCGCGCACCAAAGGTCGCTCTTGCCCAGGGTCGCTCTTGCGTGCAGCCGAGTTGATGGCCCTGGGGGTCCGATATCGTGCCCCAAAGGCCGACATTGAGGCAAAGCTGGCCACGCGCAGAGGGGGGTGCGGGGGGAGGGCGAGGGCTTCTTAGAGGCACCTCTGCTTCTCAGATGGCGCGGGCCCAGTCTGTAGATGCAGGGCCGGCGCCTTCCAAGAAGCAGCCTCCTAAGAAGCCTTCCCCCCTCCCCCTACCCCCTTGTGCGCGCCGCCGCCCCCAAAACGCCCCGATAGAAACAATATGCATTGTCGGAGATCTGGGAGTTCCATCGCCCCCCGATATCCGGTCACTTCCGCGATGGGTGCCCGCCGCGCCTCGCTGCTCTCCGTGGCCCTGCTCGGCCTGGCCGCGGCGGCGGGGGCTCAAGCAAACACCAGACGTTTTCGTGTGTCTGCCCAGTTTCCTGAGCAGCTTGTCCGGAAGGGTTCGAATATCTCTCTTTTCTGAGAGACTCGCATGTGGACTGCCGGATCCGCAATCGGTCGGTCGTTGTGGCCTCCCGTGGCCTCCCGTGGCCACAGGGGCGTCATGCCGATTTGGATTCCAGAGAGCGTGCACTATGGCCCCTGCTCTCGCCGAGTTCTAGCCTCCAAGAGCTGGGACCCCAACCACTGGGCTTGGACCCGTGTGAGCCCATAGGAGGCGAGCACTACCGACGGGGCGGCCTCCTGAGCTGAGGCCCCTCGCCAGAGGGACAGGAGGAGGAGGAGGAGGAGGAGGAGGAGGAGGAGGAGGAGGAGGAGGAGGGGGAGGAGGAGGAAGAGGCAAGACTCGACCCAGGAGGGTCATGCAACCGAATTCCCACGGAGGCCTCACGAGCCCCGCGAGACCCCAAGGAGCCCCAGAGACCCCTGCCGAGGCCTCACCGTCCTGAGCGTAGGCCAAACCTGGGTCAAACCCCAGGTTCGGCCCACGCCGACCTCGTCGGCGGCGGACTGGCACAGCGCCGCGTAGCAGGCGAGCTTATCCTCAAGCGCGACCATGCGATCGGCCGCTGCATCGAGCTCGTCGTGCAACTCCTGCGTCGCCACGGCGCCGTTGCTCAGCCCTTCCGCCAGCGCGAGCGCTGCCGTGTCCCTCTGCTCCGTGGCGCCACGGAGCAGCTCCTCCAGCACCTCGATGCTGTCGAACGGCTCGCTCCCGTCGGTGTCGGCGCCGTCGTCAAGGATCCCGAAATCCGTGACGGCGCACTCGGCTGGGCCCTCGAGGTCAACGCCGTCAACGCCTGCAGCCGCGGGCATCGGCCATCCCCCCGTCGGGAGCCGCGGCTGCAGGGCGCATGGAGGGGGAGGCTGCAGTTCGCGCGTCAGCGACTCCCTCGCTCCATACGGGGGCGGACCTGGAGGGCCAGCAGTGCCCTTGACAGACACCTCCGTCTCCAGCTGCTCCCTCTTGACCTGGCTTTCCGCAAGCTTCCAGCCCGCCGCCAAGCCGTCGCCGAAGGCCTGGGCCTCCACCAGAGGGTCGCCCTTGTGTCCATTCTGGGTCGGCACCTCCTCGAAAACCTCATGCGTGATCTCCTCGTCCTCCGAAGCGGCACTCGCAGCACCGTAAGGAGAGGCAGCATGGGCATCACGATCAGCGTCAGCATGATCAGACGAGAGGTCTGGACCCGCTTCGATTACGCCGCCACGGGCATGATCAGGAATATCACAGGTGGCACTCATTTCGCGCAGCTGCAACTCCACATCCATCTCACCGATGTCGTGCCTCGCTTCCAGCCGAAGGCCTTTCTGGGCATGCCGGAGCTGCCCCTCGGACGCCATCGCAAAGGAGCCGGCACACTGGTGAGCGTGAAGAGCCACGTTGCGGCGGAGTCGGTCAACTCCGCTGGGCAGCTTGCCCGCAATCAGCGCTCCCAGCGCAGGCAGAACGGCCTGGATCCGAACCCAGACCTCCTGGTTGCCGAAAAGGAAGCAAAGGCAACTGAGCAGCTCCTCGTGCGTGCCGCGCACGGCAGCCAACTCGT
>CAUYUJ010021863.1:15052-17552 GCA_963575745.1 Prorocentrum cordatum | reverse complement strand
CGGTCCGCGGCCGCCCTGCCGATCAGCGCTGCCGCTGGCCAGGCCGGCGGTCCGCGGCCGCCCCGCCGCTTGCTGGGGCCCGGCCTGCAGGGAAGAAAAGTATACCCCCCAAAAGAGGTTCGATCGAAGACGAAGAGGGCGGGTATCGAGGGTTTTGGAAATATACGTTATTGGACTCTCGAGAAGATAAGGGCGAACAGTCTTAAAATGGTTGTTGTTGTTGTTGCTGTTGCTGTTGCTGTTGCTGCTGCTGTTGTTGTGGTTGTTGTTGTTGTTGTTGTTGTTGTTGTTGTTGTTGTTGTTGTTGTTGTTGTTGTTGTTGTTGTTGAACATTATTAATTCTAAAGAATAATTATTGTTGGGCCCCCTGGTGCGCGCCCCCCCCGCCGCGCCTAGGCCGCAGCTACATTTTCATCATTTTCGTGAGGAAGCCTCAGGTAAAACGATGTGATCAGATCCGGTTGTTTTGTTGTAATCCGTTTTCCCTTGCAAAAAACACTATAAAATGACATTTCTTGTTCTAATATAATCAAATTTCAAGAATCCCTTGCAAAAAATAAGGTAAAGTGGACATTCGCGCGCGCAAGACGAAATCCTTCCAAAAGCTTAGTGTTCGGAGCGATTTTAACATAAAAACATCAAAAAACCAATGGTTTTTCAACAAAAAAATGTCAAAATCTCATCCCGCGCGCTCTTGCGGATTCGTAGGAAACCCAACACTTTTTAAACATTTCTGTCAAACGGGCTTTTGCGAGCAACTTTTTCGAACTTCTGCGACAACGGTTGCGCACCTGCCAGGGCCATCATCCCTGTCAAATAATACCATGCGGGACACATTCGTTTTTTCTTCGCGCGCGCACGCCGAAATCTCCAAAAACCATTGGGTTCTGTGGGTGTGTACCCCACGCCAGTGTAGTAGCCACGGTCGTCCGCACGCCACGAAGTGAAGTGTCCCAACGTCATAGGGCGGGAAGCTGGGTTTGGGTGGTCGCGAAGAGTCGTTTGGATATTTGGTAGAGCTTGTAATGCCCCCCCACGAAGTGGGGGTATTGCCTGGTGTCGTATGAAAACCCTGGCACTGGGGAGAACACCACGCGTTCGGGTAAAATGATTGTTGTTGTTGTTGTTGTTGTTGTTGCTGTTGCTGTTGTTGTTGATGATGATGATGTTGTTGTTGAACTTTCATATCTGAAATGATGATTATTATTGGTCCCCCCCGTGGTTTCCAATTGAAGCGCCCCTGCCGTGGCTCGCGCTCGGTTTTTCATGTGGGAACATTTGGGGGATCATTACACGGCCTCCCTGGCACCCGAGTTACAACAACAACGGCTCCCGCCTGATACGTCCTCATACTATACCAGAATTCCGTTCGCACGGGACTTCTTCAACATTTGTGTAGGAGTCGTGCTCCCTCGTGGGCCCCCCACAATTTATTCAGACGCCCGCCCTCGACACTCGGGAATCACACGTTCATTTTGGATTTCTCACGGTTGGGAATCGCGTTGTCGCTCGAGTTTTCCTCGCGATTCATGCAGGACGCACGCTTCAGCAACCCACCTGCTCGACCTGGCAGCCTGGGCCTGCCTTCCCGGCCCGCCCGTTAGGGTCTACCCGCCCGATCTGCCCGTCTGGTTCTGCCATGGGAGGTTGGTCGCTACTTTCGGCTCAGGGGGTCCTTACAGGACCTGGGGACCGTCAGAAAACGACTCAGGATGAAAAGCCGGTCCCGGGGAATGGGTTCGGACCTTTGGGCGTCGCGTCATGTGGCCATCCGATTGGTGAGTATTCGATTCGCTCAGTTCGCTGACGGCCGGACTCTTTTCCGATCCGACCTTGGAGGGCGAAGTCCACATGTTTCTAGAAGACCACTGTCTCGGGCCTATGCCAAATAGTTTTCTCGTTTTCTAACCACCAGCGTCTATAGACTGATGGGGTGTCCTACGTGCGTAGACACATGCGGAGTGGATCCGTCTATAGAGAACGCGACCGTTGTATTCGGCGCAGTACAAGGTCGGAAAAAGGGTAGATCTGTCCGCGGTACCTGTTCTAGAGCAGGTCCCACATGGCATTCCAAAGCTGACCCGATTTCGCGATTCGACCCAGCCAAGGCTGCCGCTGGCGTTCCCCCTCGGCTGCCGGTGGCCTTCAGACAAGATCTCCCAGTCGCGCGTGCCTCGGAGCTCCCCAGAGGGGGCAATCGGGTTTCGGGGAGCCTCTCGGAGGGCCATGGCTCGTCTGTCCTGCTTTCTGTTGGGTTGGGTGGGAGGGGCTCGGCTCAGGCTCGGCACCACCGACGTGAACGGCCAGGGTGCCCTCTTCTACGCCGCCAAGAGAGGCTACGATGAGTGCCTGGCGGCGATGCTGGAGGCTCGGGTGCGGGCGTCCATGGCCTCAACACGGCCAGGTTTCAGGTGGTGGCCCATTGGCCCATCCCTTTCAGGGTTGGCTCTCCTTCGCTTCCCGCCCCCCCCGCTGGCCTTCTTCTTCGTCTTCACCTCCT
>CAUYUJ010021863.1:7552-12552 GCA_963575745.1 Prorocentrum cordatum | reverse complement strand
CTTCGCGGCCGCGGCCCGCCCGCGGCCCTTCGTCTCGAAGGTCGCGGGGTTGTCGTCGATATGCTTGCAGGCGGCCCGCTGAAAGTCGTCAAGCCAGCGCTCGACGGTATGGTGGGGAGTGCGCTCGGACTCCCTCTGCCCCTCCGCGATCTTGCCGTGGTCATGCCCGAGCACCCGCGTGACCATGACGCCCAGCTTGCTCCGCCAGTTGGATCCGTCAGCAAGGCAGCAGCAGGGCAGCAGCAGGGCAGCGGCAGAGCAGCGGCAGGGCGCAGCAGCAGCTGCTGTTGAGGGACAGCGCGGCCGAGCAGCCTCTGCCGCAAAGCCTCGGCGACGGCCTTGTCCGCGGCCTTGTCAAACTTAGTCTTCGCACGACGTTTGGCTTCCTTCGCCTTTCGCGTTTCCATGTGTCGCTTGTATTTGTCATTGGCCGCGAGCTTGCGATCGTGCTCGGGCGCGCCCTTGATAGGGTTACCCATGGCTGCCTGGCGCCAGCGGCGCGGCAGAGGGCGCTTTGAACCTCGATGGCAAAAGTGCATCAACAATGAGTCAATGAAGATGGCATGGATGATAACTGAAATCGTTCATCAAACCTGGCTCCCCCTCCTCCTTCTCCCCATCATCCTTTCTATCCTCTGCAGTCCTCCTCCTGATCATCGTCATCATCGTCATCATCGTCATCATCCTCATCATCATCGTCATCCCCGTCCTCCTCATCATTATCCCTCTCCCGAGGGTAGAGAGGGGCTGTGGTTCAGCGCGAGAGAGTACTAAAGTGCCTGCCGCCTGTAGCCCGAGGTTGCACTGTCCCGCCGCCGCCCTCAGCCCGAGCCAGCGGTTTCTAAGAGGCTCCCAAGATGCCTCAAAAAGGCCTCCTCCGCCATATCCATAGTGCCCTCCTCCCCTCCTCCTCCTTCCTCCTCCTCCTCCTTCCTCCTCCCCTCCTCCTCATCCTCCTCCTCCTTTCTCCTCCTCCTCCTCCTCCTCTTCCTCTTCCTCTTCCTCCTCCTCCTCCTCCTCCTCCTCCTCCTCCCAATCAGAACCCCCTGTCGGGGCAAAATCACGCAAAACCCTTTGACGACCCCAAAAAACCCAAACCAAAAAACCAAATCAACCAATCCTGGGGAGACCTCCCCCCCGCCCCCAGGGATCTCCCTAGGATTCTTCGTTTGTTTCTCAAAGGTTTTTGCTTGATTCTATTCCTCAAGGGGATTCTGATTGGGATGGGGAGGAGGTGGAGGAGGAGGAGGAGGAGGAGGAGGAGGAGGAGGAGGAGGGGGAACCGCTTTGAAATGGCACAGAGGTGTCCCCCAAACAAACGAACCACACCCCCCCAAACTCACACGCGCACCGTGGTGCGGAGCCCCGCGACCCCCAAAGGAGTCTCGCAGGGCGGCGATTCGGCCCTGGAGCCTTTGGCGCCTTCCCGCGCTGGCCGCTGGCGGCCCGCGCAAGCCGCGGCGTTGGGTCGCTGTGCCTTCTCGCGTCAGGCCCCGCTTCCTGTCGCCCCGCTGCCTGGGAACCCGGTCGGGCCGAAGGCCAGGTGCCGGCCGCGCGCGGGGCTCCCCTCGGAGCGGTGGGCCGTCGCTCGGCCAGGGTGGCCTGGCGCGCTCTCGCCCTCTCCCCTCGGGCTCGCAGCTCCCTCGCTGGCGCAATCCCCACCTGGGGCGGAGGCAGGGCGTGTTGGAGCCATCTTGTCAGGCCATGTTTTCGCAGGCCTCGGGGTTGACGCCAACACCAATATCGGCGGCGTGCCTCCACCGAGGGAAGAAGGTCCCGGTCTCGGTGATGGTGGTAATACTCTGGCTTCCAAGGTGGCCGAAATATGACCACCAACACCGAAACACAGGATCATCTTCCCCCTGTGGAGGCAACCCCCTGTGCTGGTGTTGGTGCCAATTTCCAGGCCTCCAATGTTTGGCCGTCTTGAGGTCTTCCGAGGGCGGTCCCAAGGTATCGCAGTTTTTGGAGGATCTCCCAAGCCAAGTCGCAATTTTGGCCAGTCGACCTGTTTGGCACGGGGACGGACAGCGCAGCGTACTCTGTGATGGCGCGAGATCGCTGGCTTGGCCTTTCGTCCTCCATACGTCCTCTCTTCTCCTCATCCTTGTCGCGTCCCTGCGGAGTCTTGGGGCCCTCGTGGGCCGTCTTGCGAGACTCTCGGGCCGTCATCGGGCCTTCTTCAGCCGTCTTGAGGCCCTGCCAGAGAGATTTCAAGACGATTTTAGACACATCCTTTTAAACATGCGACGTTGGATATTGATCATTCATTCAAGGATGTCCCTAGCGGAATCGCCATTTTCGGCTGTTTCGAGGGCGCTTTTGGACCGTTTGGGCCGTCCGCTATCCGAATGCCGCGTTTTCCTGGTTTGGATCGTCCATCTGCGGTCGGCGTCAGCGGCAGCGGCGAACGATACCCAGACGATGTCGACAACATGTCATTCGTTGAAGAAGATGTCCCCAGTGAGCTCGCAATTTTGGGCAAGACCGAAACCACGACGTCGACAGCATTTCATTATTTAATCGCTTCGCTCATTCCGCCGGCCCTGGAGCGCTCTTTGGGGCCTCTTGGGGCCGTCTTGGTGGCCTCTTGGGGGCTTCTTGGGAGCGTCTTGGGGCTCCTTGGCGGCGTCTTGGGCTCCCCTGGGGCCTCTTAGGGGGCTCTTGGGGGCCTCTTGGGGCGGGAGGGGGGGTAGTCGATTGCAGCCACCCCCTCGGAGGCCACGATCCTCGTGAGGGGTGGCGAAAAATAGCATCCCCCCTGGGGATCGCCCGGGACCCAGCCGGGGATCAGCCGGGGTACTTTTCGTCTGGGGGCCCCCAGGGGCCGCCCCGCGCGCGCGAACTAGAAATATTGTTAAGTAGTTACCGGAGATCTTAGTAAGCGCGGTGCCGACAACATCTCGTTCGTGTGAGGATGTCCCTAGCGAAATCGAATTCTTGGGCCAGTCCGAGACCAAGATTATGTCGACAGCATTTCATTTGTCTGAGGATGTCCTTCGCGAGATCGCCATTTGGGGCAAGCGCGATACATACAACATTTCAGTTCCGTGAGGGGGACATCGTTTTTTATGTGCGGAAGTGGGGCGCCTGAGAGCAATCTTGTTGGGCTAGGTTGGGGACTGTCTGGAGGCCTTCAGAGCGCGATCCCAAGACATCTCAGTTATGTGAGGATGTTCCGAGCGAAATCGCGCTTTAGGCAATCGAGTCCTCCCCCCTGGGGCTGCCAACCCCCTCAAATTCCCCCCAGTTCCGTTTCTTCCGTCATCCTTCGGGCGAGGCCTGCCCACCCCTTCTACACCTCTCTAGCTCCATGTCTTCGGACGAACGGACCGCACGCTGCGCGCGCTCTCCGTCGTCCATGCTGTCCTCGTCCTCCGGAGGGGGCCGCGTGTGCGTGCCAGGAAGGATACACATGTTGGATGGGGGCAGGCGGCATGACGACAAGCTCGTTGCTCGGTGCTGGGGGTGCCTGGGGCCCTCATGCCCACCCAGTGCGTGAGTTCTGGTAGGAGGCCAGTGCATGCCGTGCCCGAGCACCCGGACAGGCCATCTGGTCGGCTCTTCCGTCGGGATCGGATTGGGATGGCGGCTTGCGATCGGCGATTGATCCTCCTCCTCCTCCATCTTCTCGGTATCCTCCCCAGACTTTCTCCTCCCTTTTTCCTCCCTCTCCCAGTCCGCCTTGGACGGCTTCGGCCTCTTGAGGGCTGGTCGGTGGGCCAGGGTGGCCTGACACGTTCTCCTCCTCGGGCTCGTGGTTTCCTCGCTTGCATAATCGGTGGAGACCCTTCGATCCAACCGGTCCTCCTGCTCCTCCTCCTCTTCTTTCTCGTCCCTAGACTTCCTCCTGCTACCACTATTTCCTCCGTCTCCCCCATCCACCTCTCCTCGGGCTAGTGGCTCTCTCGCTTACGCAATCGGCGGAGACCTGGAGATCCCGATGGTCCTCTTCCTCCTCCTCCGCCTCCTCCTCCTCCTCCTCCTCCTCCTCGTCGTCGTCGTCCTCATTTTCCTCCGTCTCCTCATCGGATTTCGGTGGAGGTGTGCTTTTCAGGGCGTCCAGGGCCCTTTAGGTTTTGAGGTCGGGTTTATGTGCCTGATATGTTCGTCAAGCCTTTTTTGTCTTTCGATCTCACCACCCTCCAAACCACCCCAACCCAACACGAAGGCCCCAATCTGCCCTCCACTCTCAAGGGGGGGCGGCGGGAAACATTCAAAATGCACATTTGGAACCCGTAGCTACTCCACCCAGAACCTCGAAATTCTGGGCTTCGGGTTGGGCTGGGGTGGTCTGGTAGGTACTCCGGACTTCATAATGAAAGAGGGGGGTCCTGATTTTGGAGGGGGTCCGTTTGGAGCTGTCTTGGAGGGTTCCGGCAGTGGCTCCCCTGTGGAGCCCTGTCGCGGACCTCCGACCCCAGTCGATCCGATTCTCCTCATCGCCGTCTCGCTGAACCGACCCCTACAGTCGAAACCGACAGGAGGGATGGGCAACCTGCCCACGGTTGCCCTTGCATTCTTGCCCCTTCGGCCCGTCCTTCACCACTTTCGATGACCAGCCCAGCTCGAAGAGCTTCGTCATGGGCGTCCAAGGGGCTAGCATACTTCTCGCGCATCCTTGCTATCAGTTTTGACAGTATTCCCATCCCCTTCCCCATCCGGGCCCCCCACCATCTCAGAATCCCATTTGGGGATATGCCCCTCGAAGCCCGAAGGAAACGGCCAATGTCTGGGGGATCCATCGGCAAGTGGGGCCCAGGCCACGCCCATGGGTATAGGGGTTGCCTAAAAGATGCTCATCATCCTCCCAGGACTTCCTTCTGCTACCCATCGGTCGTTGAAGGTTTTTGTTTGTTTGATTCCAGGTTGCAGTCTGCCTCAGGCGCCTTCCCACTTCAGCCATTGAGCTTGCCTTCCCTCTTCTCTCCTTTTAGCGGGCTGGCGGAAGCCCAACCCACCTTCGGCGCCTCTCTGCTTTCTGCCTCCGCCTACCTCTT
>CAUYUJ010021862.1:25000-132231 GCA_963575745.1 Prorocentrum cordatum | reverse complement strand
CTGGGGCCTTCGGTGGAGCTCCCTATGGGGCCACGAACCGTGTGAGGGGTGTGCCAGAATGGGGGGTGGAACCGCGTGCGGGCGCAGCCACTGGGGCCTTCGGTGGAGCTCCCTATGGGGCCACGAAACGTGTGAGGGTTGTGCCGGAATGGGGGGTGGAACCGCATGCGGGCGCAGCCACTGGGGCCTTCGGTGGAGCTCCCTATGGGGCCACGAAACGTGTGAGGGGTGTGCCAGAATGTGGGGTGGAACCGCATGCGGGCGAAGCCACTGGGGCCTTCGGTGGAGCTCCCTATGGGGCCACGAAACGTGTGAGGGGTGTGCCAGAATGGGGGGTGGAACCGCATGCGGGCGCAGCCATTGGGGCCTTCGGTGGAGCTCCCTATGGGGCCACGAAACGTGTGAGGGGTGTGCCAGAATGGGGGGTGGAACCGCATGCGGGCGCAGCCACTGGGGCCTTCGGTGGAGCTCCCTATGGGGCCACGAAGCGTGTGAGGGGTGTGCCAGAATGGGGGTGGAACCGCATGCGGGCGCAGCCACTGGGGCCTTCGGTGGAGCTCCCTATGGGGCCACGAAACGTGTGAGGGGTGTGCCAGAATGGGGGGTGGAACCGCATGCGGGCGCAGCCACTGGGGCCTTCGGTGGAGCTCCCTATGGGGCCACGAAACGTGTGAGGGGTGTGCCAGAATGGGGGGTGGAACCGCATGCGGGCGCAGCCACTGGGGCCTTCGGTGGAGCTCCCTATGGGGCCACGAAACGTGTGAGGGGTGTGCCAGAATGGGGGGTGGAACCGCATGCGGGCGCAGCCACTGGGGCCTTCGGTGGAGCTCCCTATGGGGCCACGAAACGTGTGAGGGGTGTGCCAGAATGGGTGTGGGAGGGGGAGGAGGGGGGAGGAAGGGGAGGAGGAGGAAGGAGGAGGAGGAAGGAACGCGGGGCGACGTCTCTTCAAAACGAGGACCCAACACCACAGGATGGTTGGGAAAAAGGACGGGGCAAGAAGAAGAGGAAGGGGGAGGAGGAGGAGGAGGAGGAGGAGGAGGAGGAGGAGGAGCGAAAAGAGGCGTACCACCCAAGCCGTGACCGCCAGGCGAGCACGCGAAAAGAGGCTCAACCCCCGCAGCGGGACGACCTGGAAGGAGGGGGAGATGGGTGGAAAGAGCAAGCAGGGGCAAAGGCAGGAGGGGAACCCGGAGAGACGACGGCGGGGGACCCCACGACACGGCCGAGCCAACGACCGACGACGACGACGACGACGACGACGACGACGACGACCGAGCGAACCCCGCGACCCACGAGGAGGACGAGGAAAAGGAGGAGACCGACGAACCACCGCGGAGGGGAGCGCCGCCAGGGGTGGCGGGAGCGCCGCGCCGCCTCCGACAGAAAACAAGCCGCCACGGGACCTCCTGAGGCTGGGAGCGGCGGAGGCAAGGGCGAGCGAAACTCGGCAAGAGCCAGGAGGCAGCAGATCGGCGTGCATCAGGCGAAGAGACCGGTGGGTGACAGAGCAGAACGGGCGACTCATCGGGCGGGGGACGGGGCAAGACAGGCGGCGGATCGGCGGGCGTCTGTCCGCGACCGCCGCAGCAGAGACTGCGGCGCGACGCCCCACTGCCACTCGGCGAGACAGCCGCGCGGGCAGCCCACGGCATGCAGCCACGGGCCCCGTGTGCCGCCACCGCACCGGCCGCCGCGCGCTCTCCACGCCCCCTCGCCCTGGCCCCCGAGCCGCTTGACACGGGCCAGGAAAATAGGCTCGGAGACGCCCGTTCAGCTGTACGCAAGAGTGACCCCACACGCAAGAGTGACCCTTCATGCGCGGCTTCTTGGGGGAAGCGGGGCGCCCAAACCTGGGCGCGCAAGCAGCTGCTACTGCTTCGTTCTCAGCCATCTGGGGGCCCATCTGTGCCCGCACCAAAGGTCACTCTGGCGAAAGGTCGCTCTTACGTCTAGTCCCCGCCAGGTCTGTCTTTTAAATACTCAACCCCCTGTCCCATGAGGTCCCCTAGAGTATTCTCAGAGTTTGATGCGTTTCACGAGTTGTGCGACACTGTGTCCAGTGTCGCTGGGGTGGCGTCCCACAGTATGCGAGCATGACTGTACTGACGCCGATGTGGCTCAAGCGCGCAAAACATTCGGGAGGAGAGGGGCCTCCCGCTTGTCGCCCCGCGCGCCCCCAGGCCTCCAGAGTCCCTCGATCCGCCCACGAACCCGTTTCACATGGTAGCAGGAGCGTGATGGTTGGGCAGGGACAGGGGCCGACGGGCGCCGCCGAGGGAGGCGAGCAGCCCCTCCAGCCCGACGAGGTGGAGCGTGCTGCCAGAGCAGCACTAGCAGCAGCAGCAGCAGCAGTAGCAGCACCAGCGCCCGAGGTTCCCAGCGGAGACCAAGGGGCGCGAACAGAGACAGCAACGACAGGGAGCGGCAGCCGAGGGACAGGCCGCGCGGGAGCTCCCTTGCAGGCAACGACAGCAGAGGAGGCAGACCCCTGGCTGCAGGGGGACCCGTGGAGCGACGCGGCTGGGAACAACCATGCCGGCTGGTGGAATTCGTGGAGAGAATGGTGGGGCTCAGCCAGCTGGTGGACCGGCTCGCAGGTGAATGAGTATGCAGACCACTGGTGGACCAGCTCACCGGCGAACGAGCGCGAGGTCTGGGTCACCATCCAGAGGCCGCGGCAGCCGCCGCTCCCCCACGGGCTGATGCGCGGAGCGGCCGGGAGCGATCCCGCCACGGCGCAGGCCCCTCCGTCAGCACCTGCGCCGGCGACGCCGCCGGCACGGCCGCCCGCGGTGACGATGGCCCCAGCGCAGCCGACCCAGCCACTCGCAGCAGCAGCGACGGAGCTGACGGTCGAGGCGACGCAGGTTCCGCCACCGCCACGACCGTGGGCACCCACTGACGGAGGATCGACGTCCACGTGGCGCCCGTCAGACACACAGGGCCCTCAGCCGTGGGGAGGCTTCGAGCATCTCGAGACCTACGTAGTGGCCCTGCGGCGATGGAGCAGAAGGACGGGCCTGCCGGCAGAGCAGCAGGCGGGCAAGGTCATCGACGGCTTGCCCGTGGACATGCAGGAGAGGCTCCTGCACTACGCGGAGGAGCTCGACGCCCCCGGCGGCATCGAGGTCCTCATCGACTTCCTGAAGAGGTGCCGGGGCGACCAGGACGGCGACGAGGCCAAGGAGAGCTTCAGGCTGGCACTGGAAGACACCGAGATGAGAGCGGGGGAGTCGTACACCCAGTACGTGATGCGCCGGGACCTGCAGGTGAAGTCGGCGAAGAGGTACGGGCTCGAGCTCCCAGAGCAGGTCCAGGTGCAGCAGCTGAGGAGTGGAGCGAACCTGAGTGAACAGAATGCGATCAACCTGCTCTCGATCACCCAGGGACGTGAGGATCTGGAGTCGATCAAGCAGGGCTTGAAGAAGATGGACGTGAAAAAGAAGAGCAGCCAGAAAAAGTCGAGGGTGTACGCGGTCGGACACGACGAGGACGAGGAAGACGAGGAGGCGTTCGGCAGCAGCGAGGTCTACCTCGAGCTGGAGGAGGACCTCATCCTGGACACCGAGGACGCGCTGGCCTTCTACGAGGCGATCGCCAACCAGGAGTTGGACGAGGACCAGGCGGCGGCCGTCCTGGCCGCGGTGCTGGACGAGAAGAGAACCAAGGAGGGCCGGCCTCGGAAGTGGGCAGAGTCGCGAGAGCTGAAGAAGGCCATTGCCCGGGACCGCGACTTCTTCGACTCCAAGAGAGCCGGAGGCCGGGCGGCGCCACGCCCGCCAGCGGGCAAGCAGCGCCTCAGCATCGCCCACCTCAAGGAGAGGACGCGGTGCGCCAACTGCGGTCAGAAGGGGCACTGGCGCAAGGAGTGCACCAATCCGTACAAGCCGAAGCAGATCGAGCAGCGGCCCAAGAAGGAGCTCGGGGGGAAGTCGCTCTACGTGGCGGCGGACTTGCTGGACGAGGGCGACGGCACCTTCCTCGTCGGAGGGCCTCGGATTCGGGAGCTGTTTCGGAACGTGCTGATCGGCGAGTCCTGCGATCGAGGCCAGGTGGGCCACGGACGAGTGCTAGCCGACCAGCCTCTGCGAGGCCAGGTGGGACTCGCGGGGGAACGAGGCGATCCCGACGGCGGAGAACTGGGGCCAGGTGGGCCTCGTTCGAGGTCCGAGGGAGCAGCCCCCGATGACAGAGAGCTGGGGCCAGGTGGGCCTCGTTCGAAGTCAGAGGAGGCGATCCTCGGCACGTTCATCCTGGACATCGAGGGCGACGAGCCGGAGGGCATGGTGGACACGGCGGCCGGGCAGGCGCTGGTGGGCGAGAAGCAGCTGAAGGTATTGCAAGAGAAGTACTACAAGAAGGGCTGGCGAATCCCGGTGAGAAAGACCGACGGCAACAGCAGCGCCAAGGGGATCGGCGGCCGCTCCAGGGTCGTCGGGGAAGCGATGGTGCCGGTGACCAGTGCGGGGATCCGGTGCCTCATCCTCTTCAGAGTGATCGCGGAGGACGTCCCCCTCCTCCTGCCCGTGCGCTGGATGGAGAGCCTGGGGGCCGTCGTGAACCTGGCCGAGGACAAGATCACGCTGCGCTTCGAGGGGCTCGACCGCACCGTCAAGCTCACGAGGCAGAGGTCCGGCCATCGCACCATGGCGCTGCTGGACGAGAGCCTCCCGGGGGACTTCGACATTCCTGAGGGGGCCCGGCGCGACTGGCCGGGCCTCGAGAATGACACGTTTCGAGTGTACAGGCCTTCCTCCTTTGCCATCCTCCCCTCCTCTACGCCCGAGGCCTCAGGAGAGCCCGTATTGGACCCCCTCGAACTCGAAACCCCCGGGACCGTAGAAGGGAAGGGGGGGATCGGCTCGGCAGGATTCCAGGATACCCAATTCAAGGACTCAAGAGGCACTACGGGGAGATCACGAAGTACAAGAGAAGGAGAAGCTCAGGAGGATACAGGTACCAGAGGAGATGGCACAGGGAGAGGAGGCGGCGGAGAGACCAGGAGGCTACTCTCGGAGCTCACCTCAACCGTCGTACAGACCCGTGGGCTCGAGAGCACGTCCGATTTCCTCGATTCATCTCACGGGCCAAGAGAACGGGAGCCTCTGTCACGAGAAAGCCATGGCGTCCGGGAGAGCTCGCACGCCAGCGGTGAGGAGAAGCTCCAGTCTGAAGCGAGAGGGGGGCTCGAGGAAGAATTCAGCACCAGGGACTCCCCGGCCGACAGTCACCTTCTCGGAGCCGATGGACACCAGCTGGGAGAGGCTGCCGGGGTCCGACCTGGAGTCCGAGGGGAGCGAACAGTCATCCCCGCCGCTGCAGGACGGCGCGGCATCGACCCGTCCCACACCTCCGTCGCCGCCCCAGCCGACGTCAAGGCCCCACATCGGCCTCCAGACGAGCTCCCTGAGGAAGGCCTGGAAGCGGATGACGGTCAAGCTGATGCACGTGGCCGACGTGGGACAGGCGACCAAGATGATCCAGGAGATGCGCGACGAGGCGACCGGGAAGATGAACGCTCTGGAGTGCCCTCATCCACCCTGGGCCCACTGGGAGTCAGGCAACCAGCACATGCGCTACGTCAAGTGCCTGAGGTGCTCGAGCATGATCTGGAGAAGGGACCTCACGCACCGCGAGAAGCAGGCCCAGCAGCTCAAGAAGGTCGAGAGGGAGGCCCGGCGGGCGGCGAGGACCAAGCAGCTGGAGACGCCGCCTTGGGAGCCGCCGAAGGTCGAGGGTCGCAGCAAGGAGGGCGTCAAGAGGGCGGCCAGGGCTACTCCAGCGGCGTCGTCCGGTTCGGCCGACACGACGGTAGAGACGAGCAGCTCCGACCTCAACCAGATGATGAAGGCGATCCAGACCAACAGCGAGGTGGTATCGCAGCTGGCGCTGGCGATCCAGCAGCTCGTGCAGAAGGGGACCTGAGGGGCTCGGAGAGCCGAAGGAGGATCAGGGAGGGGGAACAAGGGAGCTCGGGGATCCAGGACGATCGGGACCTCCAGGGACCCACTCCAGGAGGATCTTTCTGTGTGGAACCCGGGGAAGGAGGGGGAATCTGGCGAGCAGCCTCTGTCGCACGATCCCGCTGTCTCGGCAAAAGTCACCGAGACAGCAGCTTTAGAGCCTCGGGCATATGGTGGGACACTAAGGAAGGTCGGACGGTCACGCTTGATGAGGTTTCCAGGGCCCGGGGCTGGGAATCCCACCGGCTCGATCCAGAAGAAAAATGCCGCCTGATGGCCCAAGTGGCCTGCTACTTAGTTCGTCGGCCCGACCCGGGCGACCTAGGCGAGTGGCTTTCGGACTGGGTCAGGATCCGCTGCTCAGGAGCGTCAGGAAACACCCTCTACGACTCCCTCTCCTCAGACTTCTCGGCGCGGCAGTTACAGCTCGCCATCGCCAACGAACCCCTGGACCACACCACCGTAGAGGCGTGGACAGCTTCGGCGTCTACGCACGTACCTCCGCCCGGCTCGAGTTCGAGGACTCCGGCTGGACCGGCGTCTCCGCTGGAAGGTATATACTCCCTTGGCCGGGCCCCCTCGATCTCAGGATTGGTTTTCTCCCAGGAAAGTGAGTGCCTGGTTCCCAGGGAGGTCCGAGACGCCGTGTTGGCCGCAGGAGGGGAGGGACCGGTGAGGAAGCAGCGGAAGCGGCGGAAGAAGCTCGTCCAGGACTGGCTTTTGGGATCCGGCCGCAAACTGATCTTGGAACTCTTTTCGGTCCCACGGGTCGCGGACAGCCTAAAAGGGCAGGGCTATCCCGTTTCCAAGAGCCTGGATTTACGGACCGGCTATGATCTCGGGTCTCCGTCAGGGGAACGTGCGATGTGGAGCATCATAGAGCGAGATCGGCCCGAGGTCATAGTCATGAGCCCCGAGTGTCTGGCCTTCTCCGTTGCCCGTCGTCCCAGTTGGCACCGACTCAAGGGAACCGACCTCACAGACCCCGAGACCGTCGGCCTCAAGTTCATGTCCCTGTGCGTTAGAGTGGCCGAATACCAGATGGGTCGGGGCCGTGGTTTCCTTCTTGAGCACCCCGAGGGTGCCAGCTCCTGGGAAATGGACTCGGTGCGGGAAATCTTGAATCGGCCGAGCGTCGTGTCGGGGGTTGCCGATCTCTGCCAGTACGGTTTGTCCGTGAAGGGAGGAGAGCCCAACAAGAAACCAACCAGGTTCATGACTAACCGTGCGTCTATTTTGCAGCCCCTCCTGCTCAGGTGCGGCGGGAGTCATCAGCATCGTCAGCTCTGTGGCAGGGCCCTCACGCGAGCGGCCCAGAACTACCCCCCGGGACTCGTCCAGGCCATGTGCGAGGGAATCCTGGAGTCAGCTCGCATCGTCGCCCTCGGGCACCGGGAGGAAACCCTGTGGTCCGGTGTTTGGGAGGATCCCGAGTGGCTGGCCGAGAGAAGGGTGACAGGGGTCCCATCCCCCAGACCAATCGACCGACAGGTTGCCTCCTTTCCAGCCCAAGAGGACCTTGGCTCGGACGACGAGCCCGAGGAGGGCGAGGGGAGGGAAGGACTCGGGTCTAGTCAGAGAGCGGGGAGGCAGGCCGGGTCAATCAGTCGAAGTCAGCGCCTGGAGGTTTCTCGGACCCACGTGAACCTGGGCCACCCGTCAAGGGACGCCTTCTTGAAAATGCTGCAAGTTGCCCAGGCTCGGCCCGAAGTTATAGAATACGTCAAGCACGAGTTTCGTTGCGAGCAGTGTGACAGCCACACCCGACCGTCGTGGAGGCGTCGAGCCGCCGTTCCCCGAACCTACCGGTTCAATCGGCTCGTTGCTGTGGACTGTCTGTTCGTTACGATTCTCAGCACTAAGATGACGGTCCTGAACATGCTCGATCACGGCACTAACTTTCAGCTGTGCCATCTGCTCGGTCCCGGGGAACCACTGACGTCTGAGAATATCTGGGAGGCTTTTGACAAGAGCTGGATCAGGATCTTTGGCCCCCCCGAGGTCGTCATCAGCGATGGAGGATCAGAATTCCTGGGCGCGTTCGGCCGTGGCTGTGAGCATGCAGGCGTGTTTCAGCATGTCTGTGACGCCACGTCTCCGTGGCAGAACGGCCGGGCGGAGCGACACGGAGGATGGATCAAGAACGCTCTGACGAAGGCCTCCGATCATGTCCAGCCGACGTCTCATGCCGAGGTCGAGTTGTTGCTTCATGAAACAGTGTCCGCCAAGAATCGATACTACCACCGGTCTGGGTACTCTCCGTACCAGCTTGTCTTCGGAGAGAACCCCAGACTGCCAAGGTCTCTTCTCAGCGACGAGGGAGTAGACGATATCGGCCTAGCAGATGTCCAAGCAGAGGCCGCCACGGAAGATAGTGCGGCCAGTGCGTTCGCCAGAAAGCATCAGATCCGTGAGCAGGCCAAGAAGGCCTTGATGGCGGCGGACGCCAAGTCGCGTCTCGCCGAGGCCCGGAGATCTCGACCCCATGTCGATCGCGTCTTTCTGCCTGGCCAGTGGGTGTACGTGTGGCGCAAGGTGACAGGGGTGAAGACTCACGCGCTGCAACGAGATCGGTGGGTCGGCCCCGGGGCCGTCGTCTTTCACAAGGGAACCACAGTTTGGATCGCGATGCGAACCAAGCTATGGAAGTGCTCGGTCGAACAGGTCCGAGAGGCGACGCGTGCCGAGGCGCTCGGAGCCGAACTCGTGGATACCCCGGAGTTTCGGGCCCTTCAGGCCGAAGTTCGCAACCCAGGCAAGAAGGTGGGGGCTCTGGACGTCGAATCCGAGGGTTCCCCCCCGGACGAGGCCTGGGACGGTCAGGACACAATAGGGGCCGAGGCGGGGGGACCGGTCACTACTGGCGGAGGAGGCGGAATGGCGTCGGCTCGTCCCTCGGAGCCCGCGGAAGCCTCGGTGGAAGCCCGGTCCCCTCTTCCGACTATTCCTGAAAGCAGCGAGGTTGTGAGCCTGGGAGACCAGAGCGAGCTTCCCGAGGACCTGCGCCGAGCTTTGGATGCCCCGTACCCCCTCCGTCCCGCTCCTGACCTGGGCCGATTTGTCAGGACCGAACCCCTCGAGGACAAAGAGGACAAGTTGCATCCCCCTCCCGGCCTGGAAGAACCCCCTAGAGCTCGCCCCCGAGTAGAAGGCAGTCCCAGCCCGTCCCCCGCTGCCTCTTCCACTCCCAGTCTAGTCAGGACCATCGACGGCTGTCGAGGCGATTCGAATCCAGGAGCTTCAGTCGTACCTGAAAGAGCCAGAGAGAGGTCTCCGCGAGCTGCCGCCCGACCAGCTGAGGGATCGACGTCTCGACACACTCGGCGAGCCGGGTCGCCCATGCGCGGGTTGCTCTCTCGCATCCACGTTATCCCCGCGGGTCCCGGGGTGACGCCGGTGGAGCTCCGAGAGTCGGCCTCCGTGGCCGAGAGGGTTCAGGAGTGGGAGGCCCAGAGGAGTTCGGCGGACGACGCCAGAGGCGACCCCGGCACTTTGATCGAACTGGCTTGCGGAGAGGAGGAGGGCCTGATCGAGCTCAGGGAAGAGGACGGGACTGACGAACAGGACCGGATGCTCCTCCAGGAGTTGGCGACCTGGGGTCCGGGTCCCGGGGACGACGAACACGGTCCGACCTCCTCGTTCGCCACGGCCGGACCGACTCCAGGTGGGTCCCGGCGGGGCCAAGAGGTCGTCTGGAACAAACTCAGTCCAGAAGAACGAGAGGAGTTCAAGAAGGCGGACGCGGCCGAGTGGTCCGCCATGACCGCCACTAAGGCAGTGAGAGTGGTCTCCCCCGCGGAGGCGACCCTGGTCCGCCGGAGGGATCCATCAAGGATTCTCTCGTCGCGCATGGTCCGTCGGTGGAAGCCGCAGGAGGGCACGGGAGCCAGCGAGAAGGCAAAGTCACGCTGGTGCGTGAGGGGGTATGCCGATCCTGACGCGGAGTCTCTGCACGTGTACGCTCCGACTCCTCAGGAGGAAGCTGTGTTGGTTGCTCTCCAGCTGATAGCTGGCAAGAAGTGGAGGCTTCAGATAGCGGACTGTAAGAATGCCTTTTGCCAGGCGGACCCCCTCTCCCGCCCCAACGGGAAGATATATGTCGAGCCATGCGATGGCGTTGACGTCCCCCGGGGGGCCCTCCTGGAACTTGTGGCCCCAGTCTACGGCCTGAACGACGCTCCGATTCGCTGGCATCAGACCTTGACCAATCACCTCAAGTCCCTGGGGTTTCGGCGCTCCCTTTTGGAGCCGTGTCTTTGGGTTGCCCACCATGCCTCGGGTAGTCTCAGGGCTCTTGTGGTGATTGAGGTCGACGATCTTATTGTCTCTTGCGAACCCTCATATGAGAGTGAGCTCAAGAAGGTGTTGACCGATCGTTTCCGTTTCGGTAAATGGCAGGTCGGTGAGGCCGAGTACGCAGGGAGAAGGATCCGCCAGCAGTCTGATGGGCGCATTCTCGTCGACCAGGAAAAATATATCCTGGAGCAGGTCCGTCCCATGAGACTCGACAAGGAGCGTGTTAAATGTCCTGAGGAGCTGCTCGATGCAAGGGAGCTCCGAGACTATCGCGGCCTGGTGGCGAAGATTCTCTGGGCGGCCCGCCAGTCTCGTCCCGACGTGTCCGGATCCGCCTCGATGCTGAGCGCCGAATGCCCACAGGTCAAGATAGCCTCGGCTCTCATGGCTAACAAGGTAGCTCGCCACCTCCGGTGCACAGCCAGCTCCTGTCTGACGATTTGGCCCCTGGACCTGAGTGCCGTGACCATGGTCACGTGCAGTGACGCGGGGGGCCCCGGGTCCGCTAAAAGAGACGGTGCTCAAGGAGGCTGGCTCGTGATGCTAGGAGATTCCAGGATCAAGGATAATCGTCGTTCCCGTGTTTCGCTCTTGTCTTGGAGAAGTCAGAGGCTCCGTCGAGTCGTTTCGTCCACGCTATCGGCGGAGACGTTAAGTCTTTCCGGGGCTCTCGCCGAGGGACAGTGGCTGTGGCTCGTTTTCCGGGATGCTCTGTATGGAGACGTGAGGGGGCCTGAATGGTGGAACTCAGGGACGTCCTGCCCCTTTGCTGTCGCGCTCGTCGACGAGTGTGCCATCGCCGAGGCTTCCGAGGGCGTCGCCGTAGTCGATGCGAAGTCCCTCTTCGATACGCTGTCCAAGAACTGCGGGGGTGCTAAGGCTGACCGCCGCAACGCCATCGAGATGGCGATAGTCCGGGACTCGATGACAGCCGAAGGGACAGTGGTGAGGTGGGTTCCGCACTGCAAGATGCCAGCTGACGCTCTGACCAAGGTCGACCCAGGACGAGGGAATTTTGCTCTGACTGATCTCATGCACAAGGGGATGCTGGCGCTAACGGACGAGTCTGGGTCGCTCGATGAGCGATCTCTCAACCTGTCGCTGAAGTCCCGGACTCGGAACGCATCGCGACAGGTTCTACAGAGAGAATCCCAGTCCACCGAGGCTGGCGAAGACGCAGAGGAGGCTGAGGAGGAGAGAGGAGGAGGAGGACGCCCCGCCAGGACGCCGAGGAGGTCACCCTCGCGTCCGCCGGGCCTGCCGGGCCCAGTACCCTCCGACCCGGGCCCGGAACCGAGGGGGGGAGAGGGAAAGGGCGTGGTCCGTGGATCTTAGGGGCCTCACCTTCCTGTCTGCTGCTGTGATGGACCTCATGGGACACTAAAGTAGGGGGTGCTGTCTTTTAAATACTCAACCCCCTGTCCCATGAGGTCCCCTAGAGTATTCTCAGAGTTTGATGCGTTTCACGAGTTGTGCGACACTGTGTCCAGTGTCGCTGGGGTGGCGTCCCACAGTATGCGAGCATGACTGTACTGACGCCGATGTGGCTCAAGCGCGCAAAACATTCGGGAGGAGAGGGGCCTCCCGCTTGTCGCCCCGCGCGCCCCCAGGCCTCCAGAGTCCCTCGATCCGCCCACGAACCCGTTTCACAGGTCAGCCGGGCGCCGAATAGAGCCGGCGTCGTCGGCAGCTCCGCGCCGACCGGGCGGGCCCCCCGCCGAAGCAAGCGAGCCGAGGGTGCCAGGTGCCAGGTGCCGCTCGTGAGCTAGTAGGGAGCGAAGGACTTCGATCACGACCCACCGTGCGACATTTCCTGGGCGAGCTCGGCCCTTTGCCTGGGTTCTGCAAGCCAACGCGAACTGGTCCCAGCGTTCACGCGCCCACGGAAAGACAGCCCACGACTCTCTGACGCGCCGCCAGCCCGTCGAGATCTGTCCACGGGCGGCGCCCCCGCAGCAGGCGCGCTGGTCGCAGTGAAGGGGAGAGGAGGCGGAGCAGGAGGAGGATCGATGTGTGTGGACGCTTGTTGCCCTTTCTACGCCTCCGGAAGCCTCGAGGATCATCCGGACCCATCCGGGGACCTCTGGGGACCTGTGGGGACCTCCAGGGACATGCTGGGATATGGGACATTCAGGGAGGGAGCGGGATGGAGGAGAACGAGGGGGAGGGCGGGAGAGAGGGAGGGGAGGAGGTAGAGGCCTGAGCTGTCTACTAGTATCTCCTGCAGAGCCAGATTCAATCTCACCTTTGGTCAACGTGTCGCATCCTCCACCTCTTCATCCTAGTCTGATCATTGCACGTCACCTGCAGCACGCCCTGCAACAGCCTCACTCAATCAACGGAGAGTTGCCCGAGTATCGTGCCCCCGCCTCCCGAGATGCAATCCGCTCTATCCAAGCCCGAAAACACGTCCTCCCGCCGAGCTCAGAGGCCCTGCGCCGGGTGCCGCCAAAGGCCTCTCGAAGAAGTCAGTACTACACGAGGGGGCACACGCTTTTTTGGGCCGTTCCCCGTCGGGCGCATCTCTGCGGACTCTCGGTGTGATCACTCGTGCTTGATAACAGCGGCTGTTGGACAGAAGCAAAGGCGAGGAAGACGACGACGGCGATAACGACGACGACGACGACGACGACACCGACGGCGACGACGCTGACGACGACGACTACGACGACTACGACGACGACGAAACGTGGTAGCACAAAACAAGGAGCTGCCAGCTCCTGGGCCAGACCAATTGAGTAGTCTCATCAGTGTGCTTCGCAGTTCTCGTCTCCTGTAGGCGGGGGCCACGACAATGAAGACTGCTCCACAAGCACCGTTCCAACCCGCGTCGAACTGGCGGAATTCCGTGCTTTTACGGGTGCCCGAGAGAGTGGACGCACCCGAGAGCCTGCTCGTACGCGACCACGTGTGCCCAAAAGCGTACGGACGTGTGCCTGAGAGCGTGCGCGTGCACAGCTGAGCGTGCGAGTTGCTGCTGGCAAACACGGTGTGCAAACATGATTCCAGGCGCATGTGCGTGTCGTTTGTGAGGGAGTGGAACGAAGAGGGAAGGAGGGGAGTGGAGGGGAGGGGAGGGGCAGGACGAGAGTAGGGAGGGATGGAGAACAAGGAAAAGGAAGAGCCAGGGGAACGAGAGAGGAGGGTTGAAGAGGTGGGAAGCACCAGCAACGGGGAGAGGGCTTGGGGGGGGAAGGGGAAGGGGGAGGGAGGGGGGGAGGGGGAGGGAGGAGACTCTAGGGGGAGGGGAGGGGGCGCAAATTGAGAGGGAGAGGTGAGGACATGGAGTCCCTGGATCTTGTTGAAGTGAGGGTTCTCGTTGCCCCGCCTGCGGCGCGGGAACGGGCACACGTCCCGAGACCCGCCCCCCTGCACATGCCCCCCTCCCCGCCCTCCCTCCCCACCCTCCTCCTGCCGCTCCCGACCCTCTCTTTCCTCCGTCCTCCTCCTCCTCCTCTCCTCTCCTCCTCCTCCTCCTCCTCCTCCTCCTCCTCCTCCTCCTCCTCCTCCTCCTCCTCCTCCTCCTCCTCTCCTCCTCCTCCTCCCCCCCCCCTGCCATGCCCTGCCCTGCCCCCCTACTACTTCCTCCTCCTCCTCCTCCCTCCTCCTCCTCCTCCTGATCCCCCTCCTCCTCCCCTCCTCCCTCCTCCTCCTCCCCTCCTCATCCTCCTCCTCCTCCTCCTCCTCCTCCTCCTCCCCTCCTCCTCCATCCAGGGCCGTCCCCCAGTGGGACGACTGTCGGCGCTCTCTCTGTCTCTCTCTCTCTCTCTCTCTCACTCTCTTCCCCCATCCTCCTCCTCCATCCCCTCCCCCCCCATCCCTCCTCATTCCTCCCTCCTCCTCCTCCTCCTCCTTCTCCTCCTCCTCCTCCTCCTCCTCCTCCTCCTTCTCCTCCCCCTCCTCCTCCTCCTCCTCGTCGTCGTCGTCCTCCTCCTCCTCCTTCTCCTCCTCCTCCTCCTCCTCCTCCTCCTCCTCCTCCTCCTCCTCCTCCTTCTCCTTCTCCCTCATCTTTCTCCGCTCGCCACTGACATCGCTGTCGTCTTCGTCATCATCCCCGTCCTGGTCGTGATCCGCCTGGCGTCCGCTACCGTGCCCCACGGCAATTTGACGAGTATCAGGGTGCAAAGTACGCCGAGTAAGCAGAAGTCTTCGAAAGATGTGATCGAAAGAACCAGAAGTTACCATCCCCAAGCTTCCGCCCTTGGACGGCCCAAGGTTCTGCCGTTGGACGGCTCAAACAATCCACTCTCCAATTGGAAGACCCCGTTACTGAAAATGTTATATCCAAAAATAACCAGTACTTGCATCAAAAAGTCGGTCCGGCCCCAGCCGTGGCCCCGGCCCTGGCTCCGGCGTCCCGGGAGGGGACCCCCTGGTCGCCGGGGAGGTCCCGTCTTCAGGGGCGGTGGCACTGGCCGTAGGGCCGTAGGGCCTTCACAAGAACCAATGCATATCAGAGAACTGGCCGTGGAGGGGGCCACCACTCGTTTCGCGGCCCCAGAGGGAGCTCCACCGAAGGCCGCACTGGCTGGAATCGCATGCGTTCCCCCGCCCATTTTGCCAAACCCATCACACACTCCTTGATCCAAAAAGAAGCTACTCCGCAGGCCAATGGCAGGAATCACATGCAGCCCACCTCCCGTTGTGGCACACCGCTCACACGTTTCTTGGCCCCATAAGGAGCTCCAACGAATGCCGCAGTGGCAGGAGTCACGTACGTCCCCCCGTCCATTTTCACAAGCTCCTCATACGTTTCGTGGCCCCCTAGCGAGTCTTGCCGAAGCCCACAGTGACTGGAATCACATACGCCCCTTCGCCCATTTTGGCACACCCATCACACGCTTCTTGATTCAACAGGGGAGCTCCTCTCGAAGGCCGCAGTGGCAAAAGTCACACGCGTCCCCCCGCCCATTACGGCACACGCCTCACACGCTCCGCGGCCCCACAAGGAGCTCCACCAAAGGAGGAGCTCCACCAAGGAGCTCCACAAGGAGCTCCACCAAAGGCCCCACAAGGAGCTCCACCAAAGGCCTCACAAGGAGCTCCACCAAAGGCCCCTTTGGTGGAGCTCCTTGTGGGGCTTCGCGGCCCCACAAGGAGCTCCACCAGAGGCCGCCGTGGCAGCAGTCACTGCCGCAGCCTCCCCCCTAGGTTGGCACTCTCCTCGCACGCTTCGTGGGCCCCGTCGGGAGCCCTCTCGAAGGCCGCAGGAGGAGGAGGGAGGGGGAGGAGGAGGAGGAGGAGGAGGAGGAGGAGGAGGAGGAGGAGGAGGAGGGGGAGGAGGGGGGGGGGAGGAGGAGGAGGGGGGAGGAGGAGGAGGAGGGGCTCCCGTCCATGTTGGCACACCCCGCACACGTCTCCTGGCCCCGTAAAAGGCTCTACCGAAGGCGGTATTCGCAAGCGGATTTGGTAGGGTCCTTCGCCAGGCTGATTTTGTAACGAATGTGCGCGGCTCTGGGGGTGGCGCAGACGGCAGTTCTTCATAAGGATGTCGGGGAAGGAGAGGTCTCGAGAAATCTCCAAGAGTCTGCACTCCCCCCCCCAAAGAGGCCCCTGCGGATCCCCACAGGCCCAGGAGCGGCCAAGACCCTCGCATGACCGAGCCTGGAGCCTTGAGGGACTCAGGAGGAGGCGAAGCCGGGGCGCGTGGGCAGGGAAGGAGCCGGAGCAGGGGCGAGCAGCAGCAGGCGCGGGGGGCGAGGGAGGAGGAGCGCCGCAAGGCTCGGCCGCCACGCCCGCTCCCCAAGAGCTGAGCATGTTCTTAGGGTGGAGGGCTCGGGGTGAAATCCATATTGGCTACTGCGCCTCGAAGATCAGTCCGTCCTGTGATGACCTCTTGCAGGTTCAAGCCTCGAAAACCAATCGAAACGGCACTTCAGATTTCACCCTGTGCCCTCCACCCAAAGACAATGCTCGGAAGAACGGCGGCGCAGGGAGGAGGCCTGACGTTGTTGAACCAGGTGCCGGACGCCGTGACGCCCGCGAAGACGAGCGGGATGGACATGCCCACGAAGGGCTTCTTCCCCATGTACCTTTCGGCCGGAGCGGCAGCCACTCGCCATCGCTCGGGCGTCCATTCCCTGTGTTTTCTGTTCGGTTCCGTGCGTGGCTTTCTTCGCCATATGATCAAGGATGCTCCTAGATGGTCCTCGCCGAAGGAAAAATGCACACGGGGGGAGGAGGAGGAGGAGGAGAGGGAGGAGGACGAGGAGGAGGAGGAGGAGGAGGAGGAGGAGGAGGAGGAGGAGGAGGAGGAGGAGAGGAGGAGGAGGAGGAGGAGGAGGAGGAGGAGGAGGAGGAGGTCCGAGCGATGCCAAGGCCGAGCATCGGCTCCGCGGCTCCGCGGCGCGCGCGGAGGGGCCAGGAGGGCAGCACGCGTCGAGGCGACGACACAGCGGAGCGTCGTGCGGTGTGGCAGGAGCGACGACGGCCACGACGGCCAGAGGCTCGAGCAGGGGGGGAGAGATCGACCGGGGGCTCGAGGAGGGAGGAAGGAATGTGCTTCGGTTATTCGGGGTCCCGGAAAACTTTGCGTCGAAGAAGGAACGGCGACGAGGGGACTGCAAACCGTGCGGCGCAACGAGGCATCAGCTCAGCATGGTCAGAAAGAATTTCTGTGCACGCTGCACTTTTGGCTGTCATCCCCTTCCCTGGAACCACGACCAGCCCCACTCCGGAAATGCAGAAAGGGAGAAGGGAGAGAGGGACAAGGGAACGAGGGAGGGAGAGCGATGAGGGAGGGGAGAATCCTCCTCATCCTCCTCCTTCTCGTCAAATGTATTATCCCCCCTGTGATCCGCTCTATCCTGATCTTGCTCCCCCTCGTGTCCCAGGTCCAACTATGCAACACCTTGCCCGTTCATAAGCCGTAGCGCAGACGCTGCGCAAGACCTGCCAGCGTTCAGCGGAATCCGTCCGCGCTAGCATCGAGCTGCGTGGCCAACTTGTGACAGACGCCGCAGGCCCAGCAGCCACCGCCATGTGCGAGCGACGGGTGCCAGCGGCGGTATTCTCTTGACGTCTGCTGCCGTTACCTTGAGATTGTCCTCCACCACGGTTGAAAACAGCAGCGGCGGTTTCTATTCTGAGCCGTGGCAGAACCAACGCCATCACCCTTCGGCCAGCATCAACATCCACCCTTACTTCCAATCATCACTGCCACCGCCACCATCGCATGTTCGCCCTCATCTTCCTCAAGGTGCCATCGAAAAGATACGACTAGCAGAAGAATTGGAAGCGCTCCGCGCGCTCGCGTGGACTGGCGCACACACAGACGCGGAACCCATCTGCGAGCAGCCCGAACATGGCCCGAGTGGGAACAATATCACCTGCCCATTCTGTCTCGGACAGGTCGGGATGCAGAGAGAAAAACAAGCCAGGCATGTCATCATGAACACCTTCCAAAGGAGTATAACAAAGATCCAACAGCCCTGCCAGAGATACCCAAGAGGGGAAAGGCAAGAAAGGGCACGATGTAATCACGGGATCCCCGCACAGCCTGGGACCTTACCAGGTAACTCCTGAGAGGTCTTCGTGTGCCCAATGGAAACACACTACGCCAGATGTGGCTATTAAGGCAGACTACGTCTCAGATCAAGCTGTAACACGCAAAAACATCAAGAATCCAGCAAGGCTGAACTAGGTTAGGCTGGATCCCAGTCAAGGATATGTCGGGCCGATGCTTAAAACAATTTCCCTTACAACCGAAACGAACCAGGGAGCCTGGATCCCGGTCTTGCATGTATGAGATCTGGACACATGCTCTGTCCGCGTCCCGCTGCACCAGCATCTGGGCAGTACAGCATCGATTGCATCTACGCTGTGCACTCTAATCCCATCAGCCCTCTGGGTGCAGGTGGTCTAACGATGTATTCCTTTCCCCTTACCAAAACCATCTTCCCGTCGGGGAGGGGTACCCTCCCCGAACCCCTCTCTCTAACGATGTATTCCTTTCCCCTTACAAAACCACCTTCCCGTCGGGGAGGGGTACCCTCCCCGACCCCCTCTCCCCTTTGGGGGGCGCGAGCGGTCAGGGCGCCGAAGGTGGCCCAAGATGGCTCCAAGAGGGCCTCCAATACTCCAAGATGGCCTCCAGGGCGGCTCAAGATAGCCGAAGAAGATAGCGTCCGACATACCTTCCAGAGGTCTGACGAGGGCCACTAGGCGGTTCCAAGTGCTCTCGGAGCCTTCAAAACATGGTTGCCTTCGCGCCTTTTGGCTTCCGATGCGCTTTTGAAGCTTCAAGATGTGCCCAAAATAGCCCAAGAGAGGCCCCACAGGGACCCGAGAGGCCTCACAGCGGCCCCGAGAGCGCCCAAGAGCACCCCAAGAGGGCCCCACGATGCGATTTCGAGGGCCCCAGAAGGGGGAGGCAAATCGGGGCCCACCCTTTTGACCGATGGCCTCCGAGATGGCCCCAGGAGGCCCTCCAGGGCGCCCAAGATGGCCCCAAGAGAGCCCCATGAGGGCCCCAAGAGGACCCCAAGACCATCCACAAGAGCCCCACGAGGGCCCAAAGACCCCCCAAAGAACCCCAAAAGCCACGAGGGCCCCGAGAGAGCCCCCAAAGGAACCCCAGAGGACCTTAAGAAGACCCCGGATGGCTGCCAGAGACCTCATTCTCGTCCTCATCGTCCTCTTCTTCTCAACCTCTTTCTCCTCCTCCTCCTCCTCCTCCTCCTTCTCCTCCTCCTCCTCCTCCGCCTCTCCTCCTCTCCTCCTCCTTCTTTCCTGCTCCTCCTCGGCCTCCTCCTCGTCTCAACGTTGGTCCACGTCCTCTTCCCCGTCCTCCTCCTCGTCCTCGCCTTCGTCCTCCTCCTCCTCATCATCCTTGCCCTCGTCGTCCCCCTCGTCCTTGTCCTCACCTTTCTCTCCTTCCTTATTATCCTCCTCCTCGTCCTCTCGTCGTCGTCCATATCATTATCCTCCCTTCCTGCCCCATCCTCCTCCGCATCCTCAGTTCACCACGGTTGCCCGCGTCGTTTCATCATATGCGTTTCTTTCTCCAGTTTCCCATCACCTCTCATGGGCAACGTTTCTGAATGGGCTGGAGGCGATGCGCAAAGCGTGAACAGTGAATATTGCAGAGACGAATCGAAGCTAAGGCACCCGACGACGCAGCATCGGACACGGCCATGAAGCACACTGCCTTTGACGCAGGCGGAGGGAGCTCGAGCTCTTCGGCCGCGGCGCGTGGGAGCTTCCCGAGCCTGCCGGCGATGAGGGCCACGCAAGAACCGGCGACGAGGGTACTCAAGTGGGCGAGGAACGACGACGTCACGCCGAGGGCGAAGGAACCGCTGGTACTGCAAGGGGTCCACGGCCCCGACGCACTCAGCGGCAGGGTACCTACACCATCACCGACGGCATCAGGAGTGGGACGTCAGACGGGCACGCCACTGGCGGCAAGCCAAGGAGATTGTGGACCGCAGACGTGGCGACAGCATCCTTTCGAGAACGACCGCAGGTAAGACCTCTCCGTGCACGGTTTCCCCCGGGGCCGTAGGCGACCCGAGGAGGAGGAGGAGGGAGGAGGAGGAGGAGGAGGAGGAGGAGGAGGAGGAGGAGGAGGGAGGAGGGGGAGGGGGAGGAGGAGATTGAGAAGGAGAGGAGGAGGAGGACGGGTCGCCTACTCCCTTCGGAGAAACCCTTCACCCGAGACGCTGCAGAGCTTATGGACCGTACGCCGAGACGCTCTGGAAGCTCCTCGAGCCTGTGCAGGGCCAGGTGGCCGCACCCCCGGCGACGGCGGCGGCGCATGGCAAACGACCTGATGGCCTGCCAGCTGAAGCGGAGCGCGGTCGCTTCACTTCCTGGAGCCAGGGACTCCTCCTCCTCCTCCTCCTCCTCCTCCTCCTCCTCCTCCTCCTCCTCCTCCTCCTCCTCCTCCTCCTCCTCCTCCTCCTCCTCCTCCTCCTCCTCCTCCTCCTCCTCCTCCTCCTCCTCCTCCTCTTGCCCCGAGGGTGAAGGCCTGGCCCCTGAACCCAGGGGTTTTCAGTGGTTTTCAGGAGTTTCGACCAGGGCGGCAACAACGACGGCTTCATCCTGCGGCACATGGACGAAATGCTGGGTGCAGACCGCAGACTGGAAGCACGTACGAGGAGATCGTCGGGAAGGTCAAGCAGAACTTCAAGTTCGGGTAGTGGATCGGGGACAACCACATAACCACATGGACTACTGCGGCGTTGACCCAAGCCAGAACATACCACTGAGCACGAGCGTCGACGGAAGCTAGATCGAGGCTAAAGTGACAACCTGCGCGAAAAACCTGAATCCGATAACGATCGACCAGGAGAAAGGAGACGATGCGAGAGAGCTCAACCTCAAGGAGACGGGGCAGCTACGCGGTCTACTCGGAGCATTGTAGTGGCCCAGTGGCCAAGATCACAATCGTGTCCACACGCACGTATCAGCATCGGTCAGCTTTCACCAAGGTCAGCTACCGACGGCGAGGGTACGTACGGCGAAGGAAATCAACAAGACGCTGCGGCTCTACAAACAGAAATTTGACGTCGAACACAAGATGCGCAAAATCCGCAAAATCGGCGACATCTTTTTCGCGGCCATGACAGACGAGGCCTTAGGTTCGCCACAATGGAGCAGGCCAATGAAGATATGTCATCCTAGCCTGCCACGAGAAGTTACTACGAGGACGCAACACAGCGATCGACTGGGTCACCTTCAACAGACTCCGGATTGTGAGGTCCTCATTGCATGCAGAGTCTCAGGCAGCAACTACGGGTATGGATGCCCTGAAATTCGTCCAGCGTGTCTGAGTGGCCTTGATAATCCCAAGCATCGGTAGCACCGAAGACAAGATCACACATTACGCTGGAGGATCAGCGTTGGTCATCGACGCGAAGGCACTCGACGACGCGGCCAATCAGAAGAGCATCATCGGTTTCCAGGACTAGGAGGACCCGCATCGAGGTGCTAGCCCTAGTCAGAAGGATGATGGCGACGAACCATACTGGAGATGGGTGCGTACCAACGGAGAGGCAGTCCGCAAACGGGCTCACCAAGATAGCAGCACGACGGATGTTCCTGGATCGACTAGGGTACGGACGCATGAAGCTGACGCAAGAACCGTCCTACACGGCAGCCAAGAAGAAGACCAAGGTTGGGCGACTTAAGAGCATCGATCGGACATGAGCGGCAACATCAGGAGCTATGAGGACGGCAAAATCACTACTGATGCAGCTGGCAGTCCACGTGTGGCTGCCGAGCGGCAGCCGACAGCGGAAAATGGTACAAGGACAGGACCGTCGTACCATGTTTGCGATCGTCTTCCTACTGGTCGGAGCGGCCGTGGCATGGCCGGTTGCCAACCTTCTAAACAGCTTTAGGCACGAGATGGAAGTTATGAAGACCGAACTGGACGCGCTAACCAGTAGAACACCGAGAGAGCCAAAAAGGACAGCCATAAGGACAGGACAACAGTCCAAACGAGGCAAACTACGACGAGAAGCAGCTCATGAGCTCCAAGCAGGACTGCCACGACACCATGCCGTACAGCATGGCATTCGGCTCAGCGGAGACCTCCGACGCGAGGACGGTCGGCACACAGAGCAGGAGCACCTGCCAGCTCCGCAGAGCTCGGTGGCCGTTCGTGCACGCCGCGCGTGGTCTCGAAGGGGTGCAGGGCAGGCACGCCGCATGATCACGGCAACCTCTGAAGAGGTGCAGACACGCACCCGCACGCGCACGGGCCAGGCAAGCCAGGCCAGCTGGTCGGTAATATCTTGCCACGGCTGTGGCAGGTCACGCCACACAGCTGTATTCGTATTGGCTGAATCCTGCAGCAGGTTTAATGTGCGCGAGAAGTTAAGCATTACATATCCTCAAACGCGCTTTTACGAGTGTGTGGCATAACCTGTACGAGACCAAGTATACGCGGTACAGTGCAGCCGTGTGTGCGTGTGCATGTGCATGTACAGAGCAGCAGGAGAGACACTGGACTCCCGCTGCTCTGCGGGCCCGACAGGGCCCCTGAGTCACCCACGCGTGCGGTGTGAGAAAACCCTTGGCCATTCTCTGAATCAAGCTCTTAACTGCCATTCTCTGAAGGCCTCGGAAGCGCTAGGAAGGTCATACCCAGGGCTCGACTGCGGCGCTCCCCCACCAGCAGAGAGTGCTTGCCGCGGTCGCTCCCTGCCTCCGCCGTCTCTCTCCTCCTCGTCCTGCTTCGGGGGGCGCGCCGCGCGAATATGGACTAGCGATCCATGGATCTGGCGCGCGGTCGCCACATGCATGGATCTGGGGAGGTGCCCTCCCCCAAATGCGGCCCGTGCCGCCTCGCTCGGCGGCGGACATCCGCGCTTTCCCCTGGAAGCAGGAGCGTCGCTGATCCACGCTCCCCTGGATCCATGTCTGCGATCGCGGGACTGTTTCCGCCCGTGGAAGTCATCCTCTTCCGTCCCCTGTCCTGCCCTGCCCTGTGCGCCTCTCGTGCTCTCCCTGGCCCGCCACCACTAGGGGAACAAAAAGTGACATAAGCATGAACAAAAACGAGGTCAGCGCGGATCTCTCGGATCGGCGCCGGAGGCGCCGCCGTGGGGCCCCAGCGCCGATCCGAGAAATCCGCGCGTACCTCCGAGTTTTTTTGTTCATGACACTTTTTGTTCCCCTATGCCCTGCCCTGCGCGCCTCTCGTGCTCTCCCTGGCACGCCACCACGCCACTGCTCGCCCTGCTCCTCGCTGCAATCCCCGCTCCGGGTGCCGGGCGACCGCCCGGCCGCAGAGCGACCAGCTGCCGCGAGCTGGGAATGCGTGTGTGCGCGCGTGCGCATTCTAGGAGCGCGCGCGCCTGTGCAATGTGCGCTTCCATCGGCAAGGAGGGGAAGAGGGAGGAGGGGGAGGAGGGGGCGGAGGAGGAGGAGGAGGAGGAGGAGGCACAGCGTCGTGCCGCGGGTTCTCCCTCTCTCTACTAAGCCTCCTGAGCCGCCCGATTCAGACCTACAGCCCGTCGAGCGGCTTTCGCGATCGAAAGGGCGACTCTCGGGGCCAGCTGGGGAGCATCAGGGGCTCTGTACGCATGCAGCATGCGGTGGATCTGGAACATCAGGGCCACACTCCTGGTGCGCTCAGGGGAGGGGAAGACGGCCGGGGGTCAGAAGACATCCTCTCTACGAGGCCACGGAAACGTGGGCACACGAAATAGTGCTTGAGGCTGCATCTCGCTTCGCAGCCCAGCACACACTTACGATCAGGATTCTAGAGACGAGCGTCAGTGACCCATCCTCCAAGCCAAGTCTTGGTGCATGCTATCCTCCAGGCAGGGGGGACCTCAGCGAGGTTAGCATGCACCAAGCCCCAGTCTACGTCGCCGACATCTCTAGGGGCTACAGGAAACCAGGCGGGGAGCCTCTTACATATCAGCTCAGAGACCAAGCCTCTGAAGGCCTCACCCTGTACTAGAATACGAATGACCTTGCTCTGAGTTCGACTGGAGCGATCATCACGCCCGACCTCCCCGCCCCCCTCCTGCATTTCCTCTCGGACGCGCGGCCACGCTCCTGCGGCGAAGCGCACGTCGAGGGAGGTGACCGTGCCGCAGGTTCCCTCACTCACTTCTCTGATCATGTGGGCGACCGAGGGCGCCTGCCAGAAGTCGGGCCAGGGGGTCGCCACGGCCCTGGCGAAGGGCACCGTCGGCATCGCCACCACGCCCAATCTGCTCGCGACGCCGCGCCACGAGGACACCGTGGCAGCACCGGCTCTCAGTCTCGAGGCCAGCGCGAACGCCTTCACGGGGGTGATCTGCGGCGGGCCCATCTCTGTCAGGTGGAAGAAGTCGTTCCGTCGCAGCAGGCTGCCCGAGGTTCTCAGGAGCCTCGTGGGGACAAACTGTTCATCGGCATACAGAGCTGGGGGCAGCGCGAACATCTGCGCCTGGTAGCTCAGCACCGTGATCATCTTTGACTGGTAGTCATGCAGCAACGTCGTCGGGCCCATCGGAGTGGCAGCTACAGCAGCGGCACGCTGGCGCCACTTGGTGAGCGGGGCCCCCCACTGCTCCCCCAGTGTCACCGATGGCCCCAGGAGGCAGCCCAGCATCTCCAGCTGCGGCGCGACCGAGAAGCGCGCCCAGCCAGGGCAGGCCGACTCCGGCATCAGCTGAACCTGCTGGATGTCGCCGGGGCAGAAGGGGCCCGCCAGCGGTACGCAGGCGCATTTCGGTAGCTTCAGAGCGAGTCCTGCCAGGCGTTCGCACACACGGAATAGTCGCCCCAGGCATCGCACGCCCTCAAGGTTGACCGTCGCTGCTCCAATATCGTCAGCACAAAAGCGAGCCAGGCTTCTCGGGCGAGTCTCGAGCTGGTCCTCGCGAGCAGCGGCGAACGGAGAGACAGCAAGGGCGAACGCCGTGCCAGAGAGCGGGTCGCCCTGGAGCACGCCTGGCCTGGTGGCAAGCATGACCGCTCGCATCGGCGAGGCGCCCGGGCCGCGGGCGTCCGCACGGGGGATCACGATGGGCTCGCACGCGCCGCGCGGCGGGCCCCAGCGCTGCAGCACCCACTCGATCCAGTCGCGGCGCACACTCGGGAAGGCCTGCGCGAAGTCGAAGCTGAAGAAGCAGTGGCGGTTCCACGCGGACCCAGACGAGCTCCTGGCTTTAGTGCAGGATGCCCCGCCGGATTTCGCTTCCCATCGACTCTCGCTGGCCTCCATCGAGCGCGTGGAAGCGATGCGAGCGAGGCCGTCCATCTCGATCACGTTCTCAATGAAGTTGGGGGGCTGCACGAAGCCCCTTGGCTGGACGGGGCCACCTTCGCGGCCGCCGCGCTCAGGCACCCGTCGGCAGCACTCGCAATGGCCTTCGCGCCCGTGTTCCCCAGCACCAGGGGCCTCGTGCCCATCGGGTCGCGGACCACCTCGGCGCCCTCCGAGTCAAGTACCTTCTTCGGAGGGAACACGCATACACAATCACTGAAACCAGGAGGCATGAGTCTTCCACTCGCTATGTATTCCATGGCTGCCGCGAGCACGCCAGTACCATACCGGCGGGCCCGCCACGCTGCAGCGGGAAGACCGCCAGGGCCAGGCATGGCAGGCTTGGCTCTCGCCAGGGCCACCTCGACGCGCTTCGACGACTGCGAGGGGATCGCGCCCCAGTCAGGCCTGGGAACTCCATACTTGTCCAGGAAGGCGCGCGCCCGACGTAGCCGTTGCTCTCGCTCGATGGGGGCCTGCCGCGGCGGGCAAAACACTTTGCCCCGGTGGGCCGCCAGCCCAGCGCGCAGCTGCTCCGCCGTCTGCGTCTGGACCCCATCAATGAGAAGGGCGCCGAAGCAGCGGCGGGAGGACGGCGCCCACGAGGCCGAGCGGCGCTGGAGCGCCGGCAGCTGTCCTCGGACGCGGCCGTCGGGAGAAGCCCCCATCCCTTGTCGCAGCTCAGCGCTCGACGCGTTGGCCTCCTTCCTCTGGGCGAGCGTGCGGCGGCGCTTGAACTCGGAGGCGTTCGCGAGCAGCACGCCCGCGATCTCGTCAATCTCCATCATCATGTTCAGCCATGTGTGCCTCTGCAACAGTAGCGTGCCCATTTTGCGATCACGACGGGTCAGGGCACGGGCAGCCTGCCTATAGATCATGGCGCAGGAGCAGGCCACGCACCTCACGGGCAGCAGCGAGCAGGATGCGGGTGCATGCGCAGTAGCGGATGTCCGCCGACGTCTCCTCCAGTTGGCACGCCTGCATGCACTGCTCGACCCTCCACCTGAAGCTCTCGCGCTGGATGATGTGGGCCGCGATAGGGGCTGGCATGTTAAGGGGGCGGGCCGTCGTGGGCCGCGCGCGCCAGGCGACCTTGAACGGCGCGCGGTCGCTGATGTTCTGTCGGTGGAAAACTTCATGTTCAACATGCACCTCCGCCGCCTGCACCGACTGACCAAGAAGCCAGGGCGGCCATCCCAGGAAGATCTTGTCGATCCTGGAGGCGTGCCGACGAGCAGGGTGCCAGTAGGTGGCCCGCAGGGCGACCATCTCAGAGGCGCCACGGAGCCTCCGGGCCCACCGCCTCTCCCGCGGGCGCGTGGCACGGGCGACGGTGCACTCGGGAAACTCGAAGTGCTGGTGCTCCAGGTGGTCGCCGAAGTTGAAATCGCCTGAGATCACGACAACGCGCCCATCAAGTCTATGGGCGGCCCAAATGAGGTCACCTTGAACACTGTCTTGAACTTGTCTTGCGACCGCAGCAGGGACGTCGAAGTTGCGCGCATTTCAATGAACAACAACTTTGCGGCCTCGCTGCTCAAGCACGTCCTCGTAGTAGGCCGTGGCAGCGCGCAGGATCCCCCCTCGGACAATCTCTTCGTCTTGCCATTGAAATTCTCCAGGCCCCGTAAAACAAAGAAAAAGCGTGGCCCCTCCACCAGAGCCCTCACGTTCACCTGGAGCAAACGAATTAAAAAGTTGCGCCCGAAATCTCGCTTTCTGGAGGAGGCCCCGAAGGCTGCATTCAGAACCATTCACTTCCCGAAGACCCAGTACCACACCATTCTGCCGAAACTTGCGGAGGAACGCCATCCGCCCCATGGCCGCGCGCGCCTTGCGGTGGCAAAGCGCGCGACAGTTCCAGATGCCCATCCTAAGGGCCCCCGCGCGTCCCCATACTCGAGCGACTGTGCCAAAGCACCCACTCTTGAGTTTCTGGCTCCACACGCGGCTGCACGGCGTCTTTGAACGTCTCGCGGTTGAGCCCCACGTGGCCCAGCGCTCTCGCGTTCCACTGCACCGCCGGCGCAGCACCTGGGGGGAACAGACACCTGGAGGAACTGGCAACAGTTGAGCGAGAGCGCGGCCTCGGAATGGCGCGGGCCAGTGGGTTTGACGAAGATCCGCTGGCCGACCACGGGCTCCACCTTCTCGCGCATCTTCTCCGCCGTGATCTCCAGGGCGACCTGGCGCCCGTTCTTGTCCACCGAGAGGAAAATCTGGGCAGACCCTCCCGTGGGGGGCTTCGCCGAGAGCTCTCTCCAGGACAGGTCACTGCCCTGGCCGATCCGCACGCAGCCCAGCAGCTTGCGAACCCTCTGCTCCGCCAGGCTCGCATTGCCCTCCATGCACATGAAGGACTTGGTGCCCATCTCCTCCCCCTCGAACTTGTATCTGCCTGCGAACTCCGAAGGCTTGACCACTTCTTGCAGCGCTCCATCCAGCGCGCTGATGGGAATCGGGACCTTGGACGCGATGACGACGACTGCGCGATCGATGTCGCGCGACCATGAAGGACGAGGCGAGGGGGGGCAGGGGCCGCGCCTCCTCCATGATGCCTCCTCCCATGCGCTGCACCTCCGCCTCCAGCCTCGCCGCGGTCTCGGCGACCTCCTTCTGTGCTCTGACCATCTCGGCGCGATACTCTGCCACGTCTGCTCGGAGCTGGCCGCGTCGTACCTCCTGCGCTCGAACACAGGACTTGACCTCCTCGACCTGGGCCGCCAACGCCGTCTGCACCTGGCCCATGCCATTGGACAGGATGGAGCCCAGCGCGGCGCCATGCCTGTCCAGCGCCGACTGCAGCTCTGCGCGCAGCGAGCCCACGAGCGCCGCAGGCGTAGGCCAGGGCCGCTGCGTGGCAGGCAGGGCGTCTCCTCCGCCAGGGGCGGCCGGGGGCGTCGGAGTGGGCATCTGCGAAGCGTCGCGGAGCTGAGATGCGGCGCCAGCCCAGGGGTCGTGAGGTCCAGCAGCTCGCCAGACATGCGTTCCTTCCCCGTGCCCGCGGTAGGAACAGCAGCAGCAGCACCACCAGCCTCCTGCGACGGGAAGGTCGGGGTTGCCTCGATCTTTCTCGCAAGTTGGCTCGGGGCGATGCCTCGAACGCCCGCTGCCTCCAATGCCTTCTGCCAGTTCGTTGCCGGTTGAGGCGGGTGCCCACGATGTCGTCCGTCGTCTCGGGGCCGCGCTGCGCGGCGGGGGGCGGCGGCCGCGGCCGCAGCATCACCAGCAGCAGCATCGCGATGCTCACGACGGCGACGGCCACGGCGCCCACCGCTGCCGCCGCTGCGGCTGGCAGATCGAGCCGACGCGACGGGCGTGGTGCTCGCAGAACGTGCCGACTGCCCCGCGCTTTCTTCCTCCATTGCAGATGCACTGGGTCTCTGAGCGCTCGGAGCGGCAGGAACAGGAAACGCCTCCGTTTACCCACCGCCCCGAACGCAGGGTGCGTGTGGATAAGGTCCTGCCAGACTTCAGGAAGTCTTGTCTGCCGCGGACTAGCGGTATCCGCCCTCTCCCCTGGGGAAGACATCACCTTGAGCCAAAATAGCTACGGAGGAGGAGGAGGAGGATGGGGCGCTTCGACGACGGCGCATTGCTTCCATCGAAAGCTGGGCGAGGGTTGGCAAATCCATGGCTGCTGAAACGGTCTCCCCAGAAAAAGAAACAAAACAAAAACGATTCCTGGGAAGCACAGAGACATACTATTACTATATGTCCTCCTTGGAGGCGAGCGTCCGACCCGAACATATAGTATACCCATCTTGTAGTATATCGTTTCCCGAGCGGTGTGGCCAGAATGCGCCCGCCACAACGCATATACTATAAGATTCCTCGGTGCGCGCGTCGCCCCTGGGAGGGCGACGCACATATAGTATAAGTATGTTGGGGTGTTGCCGAATTCCCGGAAGAAAGCTCAGCGCACTGAGCAGAAAAAAGGCAGCTTCCCGGAAGAAAACAAAAAACAATTTGCCGCCGGAGCTCTGTGTTAGCAGCCACGGGTTTGCCAGCCTTCCCCCGGCTTCTGATCCAGGCAGGTCAGGACATGCAGACGCACGGAGAAAACAAGCGATACCGCTGCAGAAGGATAACAAAGTCAGCGGGGTCCCCCTGTAGAGCCTGCATGGTCTGATCGTGGCGAGCTGTAGATCACTGAGCTCCCCCATGACCAAGAGTCTGAGCACAGGCGAGCCTACACAAAGAACACTGCCCATTCACCGTGCCACTCCCGCTCGAATCGGCGAACCTTCACATGGCAATACACGACCAAATTAGACTCTAAATGTTTGTCATGTTATCGTGGTGACTCGCCAAAGCTGCAATAATACTCGGCAGCGTCAATGTGACGACATTAATACAATTAATGGGCAAGTCAAGTCACTACCCAGGTCCCATGAAATAACCCTCGTGGCCATCAATGCTTGGATCGTAGACTAAAAAATATCTCCTCGTCATCAGGAGCACATCACCACCATGACCGTCAGAATCATCGACATTCGAATTGCCTCGTTCGAAAATGTCTGATTGGGCACGGGTATCATTGTCGTTGCTACCATCATCCCGGGCCTTCGATTCACATCCCCTCCCACCGAGATCGAGCTTCACGGCGGTGCTGAAGTTTGGCGAGAACTCGCGACAAAAGTGGCGCGACAGCTTCGCGGATTCAACGCAAATGCAGGAGGAGAAGAAAGGATGGTCTCACAGTCATCATGATGTTTGTTGTTCCTCCTCGTTATCCTCCCCTTCCTCCTGGTCCTCCTCCTCCCTTTCTTCCTCCTCCTCCTCCTCAGCATCATCATCATCATCATCATCATCATCATCAGCAGCAGCAGCAGAAGCATCATAACTGTGATATGATGTTTTTCTTCTTCATCATCATCATAATCAGCATCATCAGCATCATCATCATCATCATCATCATCATCATCATCATCATCATCATCATCATCATCATTGTCATCAGATTCGTCATCATCATCATCATCATCATCATCATCATCACCATCATCATCAGCATCATCATCATTATAATCGGCATCATCATCACCATCACCATCGCCATCACCATCATCACCATCATTACCATCATTACCATCATCATACTCATCATCCTCAGAATCCTCATCACCATCAACAACATCATCATCATCATGAATATCATCACAATCATCATCATCAGCAGCATCGGCATCATCAGCATCAGCGTCACCATCATCACCATCGTCACCATCATCAGCAGCATCATCGTCATCAGAATCAAAATCATCACCATGACCATCACCGTCAACATCACCATCATCATCATCATCATCAGCATCATCAGCATCATCAGCATCATCTCCAACAACATGATCATCATCATCAGCCGCAGCATCATTATCATCCTCATCAACATCGTCAACTAACCCAAGCGGAATAGCCAGGAAGCAGGGCTTCATACAGCTTGGTGAGCGAAAAATAAAATACAGCGTGGACCGAAAAGTAAGAGCAGAAGCAAAAAGGGAAACGAGGGGAACGTGGCGGATAGACGGGATCGAGAAGCAGGGGTGAGTAGGAAGAGTGGCAGGAAGAGCAAGAAGAGACAATAGGTAAGTAGAAGTGAGGCGGAGTGACGAGGAGGAGGGAAAGGGCATCAGGTAGAGGACAAAAGGGACAAATATTCGGTTGAACCTGAAGAACATCGACCTCCTTTCCAAAGTCACTACAGCCACCGATGCAACTGATCTGTCCCTTGGCAATGCACAAATTCATCTGTTGCTCACGCATCCCATGGTAAGTCATGAGATACAAAGCGCCATACTTCGAGCACGGAGCACGGCGGAAGAGCGAAGCAAGGAGGAAAGGGTACAGGAAGGGGCGGGGCAGTATTCCGCCATACCCCAGGAGCGCCCAGGGAATGACAGTTGCGCTGCCGATAAAGAACATTGAACGCATAATTCGGAGCAGCAACCCTGACGCCCAATACCGCCGAAACGGAAATTACACAAGTACAAGGACGGTACTCGCGCGTGCACACCATGCCTCGCAGGAGGCGGCAGCACCTCATTTTCTACTTCTCGCGCGCACACAATATCGATTGCGCTGCTGGATGGAACACGGGGAGCAGGGAGGGAGCAGACAGCAGCGATAAGACAACAGAAAACATTGAAGGAGCACGGAGCACGGAGAGAGGGGGAGGGTGGAGGGAGGAGCGCGGGATCTGCCGCGCGCGCACCAGGTGCGCCTTGTGTGCCAAACGCGGCCTGTGCACAGCACGCTACCCGTGGGCCACGTGCGCCAGGTGAATCGGGCACGGCCTGTGCGACAACTGCGCCCTGCACATTTAGCACGAAAACCTTTCCAACAACCCGGCCCAAAGGCCCACCGTAGTCCAGTCCAGATCAGTCCATTCTACCTAGGCACAATGCCCAAAGCGTACCCAAGCGGATACTCCTGGTCCATCAACCTGGGCGGGGTCGACAACCATGGCCACGCTACGCTGCGCTAAACCATGCGCCGAAGCGCGTGGGCGAGACAGATTTGTTTTGTTATTCCCCAAACAGCTTGCTGAACGGAGTGCTGTTGTGATAGAAGCTAACTCTGGCCGACGAAAATCAAAGCAGCGACGTCCTCAAATAAATTTGGTGGTCGGGGCCGTTTCGCCTGAGACATCCTTGCAACTCTCGTTTCTGAGTTGTCCGGGATTGGGTGTTTCCCGTGAGACATCCTTCAAACTCTGAGTTCCCAGATGCCGCGCAAGAGGTGGTCCAGCCCGTTTCGCCTGAGACATCCTCGAAACTCTGACCTCGCAGATGCCGCGCGAGAGGTGGTCCGGCCCGTTTCGCTTGAGACATCCTCCAATCTCTGAGCTCCCAGATGCTGCGCGAAAGGTGGTCCGGCCCGTATCGCCTGAAACATCCTCCAAACTCTGAGCTCTGAGATGCCGTGCGCGAGGTGGTCCGGCGCGTTTCGCCTGACACACTCTCGCAACTCTGAGCTCTAAGATGCCGCGCGAGAGGTGGTCCAGCCCATTTCCCCTGAGACATCCTCGCAACTCTGGGTTCCGAGATGCCGCGCAAGAGGTGGTCAGGCCCGTTTCGCCTGTGACATCCTCCAGACTCTGAGCCCTGATATGCCGTGCGCGAGGTGGTCCGGCCCGTTTTGCCTGAGACATCCTCCAAACTCTGCGCTCTCTGATGCCGCGCGAGAAGTGGTCCGGCCCGTTTCGCTTGAGACATCCTCCAAACTCTGAGCCCCGAGCTGCCGCCCAAGAGGTGGTCTGGCCCGTTTCACTTGAGACATCCTCGCGCTTTTGCATTCCGAGATGCCGCGCGAGAGGTGGTCCAGCCCCTTTCGTCTGAGACGCCCTCCAAACTCTGAGCAATGAGATGCCGCGCGCGAGGTGGTCTGGCCCATCTCGCCTGAACGCGCCCAAGGCGTCGCGGCACTCTTGGTCCGACAGCAACAGCTGCATAACGTCCCGCGCTCCGCGCGCGCCAACGCCAGCCTGAACAAGACACACGTCGGGCACGAACGACTCCACCGACGCATCCAGCACACCCCTCCCAGCCTCGCGACCAACGCGGCCCAGCAGGAGCCCCAATGCGCCGGCTATCCTCTGCGAGGGCACCCGAACGTACGGCGCCTCCCCGAACCCCACCACTGGCGGGCGCCGCCCCCCAGCACCAGCCTGAATCGGGCGCAGCAACGCATCGATGTTCGCGGATATCTGCTTTGCAACGGCCCCCCTGCGGCCCCGATCGTAAACGCACACGGACACGGACTCGGCGCGCACGAGCGCCTCCCCTGTCCGACCAGCCCTGACACGCACGAACATCCAGTCCTGCGGGACACCAGAACCCGCCCAGAGCGTCCACGGCGACCACCATGAGCAACTCCTGCTTGTCGCTCAAGCTGTTCGCATCCGACACACTCTTCAAATGTTGTGCAAGCTGGGCCAAATTCTCCGGAGTCCCCTCCCCGCCGACGTACTCGCCCACTTTTGCCGAGGCCACGGTCATCGGCAGATCTAACCCCACACACAGCTGCTGCGCCGCCTTCAAGAAGAACTCGAGCGCCTGCCGCTCCAGCCTACCCTCCGCCAGCGCGCTCTCTGCTCGCACGTTCACGACCCACTTGTCCATGCGCAGCGCGCACCCGCCGCGAACGTCTCCAAACGCGTCCTTCATCCGCCTAGCCTCTCCAAGCTCTCGCGCAACCTCGGCGGCACCAGGCCGTCCAAGGCCTCTTTCACAGCGCTCAGGTGCAGGGGTCCCAAGATCGGCTCCACGGAGTCGAACACGCGCTCGTCCTACACCCCACACGCCGCCCACCGCTCAACTATCATGACGACGACACGAGACCGCAAATCCTCACCGCCATCACGCGACAAACGCGCAGCAGTAGCAGCGGTCAAACGCTGCGCAAATCCTCCACCGAGTCTAGAGCAGCGAAGTCCTCTGCATGACCACCCGCCAGATCCCGCGCGGCACAACGTTCCTCTGGCGTCACGCAGCGCACTAGCTTACGGTCCAGAAGCCTGTCGGCCACGGCGGTCAGCATACGCCGCTTCCGGCGCGCGGGGTCGTTCGAATCGTCCTGCGCCTCTTTTCCAAGATCAACGTTGTCGAACTCGACGAAAACACAGATGGGCGCCTGCAGGTCCGGGCGTTCACTGTTGTGCGGATCCGCTCCATCCGGCCACGCGTATCCGGGCAGCGTGCCCATCGCGCCGTTCATCAACCCCGCCTCGACCCACAGGTTCTGCGTCAGCAACACGCGCGCCCCTTCGCACACGTGCAGGTCGTTCTCGATTCCTCGGAAGTCGTCCGCCGCCATCTGTTCCGGGCGAGACTTGCTTCTTTCCTTCCTGTCGTGATACGCGCGCAGCACTGCGATGGGCTTGTCACTCTCACCCGCAAGCCTGATACAGCCTCTCCAAGTTCACCCTATCCGCGCCACACACACCCGAGGCCCGATCCTTCCTTCCATCCATCAGCAGCGGAGCCGTCTCGAAGGCTGCCAACTCCTCCCTGCCCTCCTTGGTCATCTGCAGCACCGACCTATCCCGGAGCCCCGACCACGCATGATCGGACTGGTCCCACGCACACTGCGCCATCCCTTTCGTCACCTCCAAAAATCGGTCGGCATCCCGCCGGTACTCCGCCTGCCACTCGGTGGACAGACCCTCCCGATTACCACACCATCTGTGCACGCGGCGAAGAACGGCCACGTCCTGGAAAGCATCCGCGCAAAATTGCCTGTAGCCACCAACCTCCCCGTGCTCCAGGTATCATCCGGAGCCCACTCAGCCCCCCGAAGCATATTCTTCCCATGACCCCCATACACCCCCATCCGATATAACGGATCATCGCCGATCGGCGGCGCCTGCTGCGGATCCCCAGCGAGAGCGGCATCCTTCCCGCCGAGATACACAGGCCTTTCCTCCTCCTTCCCCCTGCCACCCTTTCCTTCCCGCCCGCGGACCGCAAGCTTCCCCGCCTTCCCAAGGGTATCCTGCACCTTGTACTCGATATTTCCCAACATCTGTCGCCCGATCATACTCATCTCACCCAGCACAAACAGCCTCGCCTGTCGCAACCGCAGCTGCGTCCGTAAGAACCGATCACCGTCCCTTCCTTTTCCATGGGCCACAATACCCCACTGGAACGCCGAACGCCCTATGCAGAGTGGCCGCGCCATACTTCAACTGGAACGACGCGCGCCCAGTTGGAGCGGCAAGCAGGCAGCAATTGCGAACCTCCTCCTCAATCTCTGGAGCAGAGCGCCGAATCCCTCGCACCGGCAGGGCCCGGCACCCGATTCGTTCTCACACGCGCAGCCGTCTGACGCGCCCTCTGTCGCCTCGCTGCCACAAAACTTCGCACCGTGCGCGACTTCCCCGTACCAGCCACGTCCGTGACCATCAAGCGGAGCGGATCATCCTCTGAATGGAAGTCGCCCATGACGACGTCATGCGCAAACTTCTGCCAAGGATCCAAGTCTTCGCGACGAATGACCTCAGCCCCGTCGCCCACGTCGGCCTGGCCGTACCAGGCATCGCGGCACCTCTCGAGACGCCGTTTCTCGCCTGTGGGCACATTGCACGCCTCTCGGGGTTTACCCGCACCCTGCCGCGCACATTATCCCGCGCAACATCCCCGACGCGCACATCGGCCGCCTGCACCGCAGGGCCCGCCGCGCTGACGCGCTCTTCCGCTGGGCGGCGATCCCACTCGGACACCTCCCCCGCATCCGCGGCAACCTCCGCGCCCTCCCCCGGGCGCGGGTCGCGCAGCACGGCGTCCTGAGGATCCTCGTTGGGATCCTGATCAGCGCCCAGCACGATTCGGTCCACAAGCTCCTCCACGTCCTCCCCCGACTCCGCCGCGTCGCTCTCCCTGTCACCATCGCCCTCCCTCGAGCCAGCATCAGACGCCTGCATCCCCGCGTCGCCCGTCGCCTCGCCCACTCCCGAGAAACGCCCCAGCTGCCGCGCCTGGTGCCGAAGAACCATCTCGCGCCGCGTTCGGCTCAGCAGCTCCCGGCTGGAACTAGCCCCACCAACCTCCAGGATCGCGCCCAGCACCTCCTTGTTGCACGGATTCGCACGTTCGCACTGCTCCACAACCCCGGCTGGCGACCGCTGGCGGAGCATTGGGTCCGTCAGCATCTCCATCAACATGTATCCCCAGAACTGATCTGTCCCTCCAAGCCCCCCCCCCCGACTTGAACCACAGGTCCTGCGCGCCTAGGAGCCGGTCGCCCCCAGCATCTGGAACGAACTCCGTGGCCCCAACGCACACCTCCCGCACAGGTCGGACATCCCGCCGCATCTCCGCCTCGATCATGGCCCGGCGGTCCGCCGTCGCCATGTGCCGCCAGCGAGCGACGACGTTTGCCCGCGCGTGGCAAATGTGGTCCACATTCGCTATAGCCGGGCGTCACCTGCAGGCAAACCGCTGGATTCCCGCGCTTCAACTTCCCTCGGTACACGGCGTACTTCCAATAGAACTCGAACAGCGAGACATCGGGCACCTCCTCTTCCGCGATAGACAAGTCGCCCGTGGCGCGCTGCCGACGCACAAACTCCAGGAGCTTGTCGAACTTGTCCACTTTACTATCCCAGTGAACCGGCTTGTCCTCCGCCTTGTCCCGCAGCGCAGATGCAGGCTTCAGGGCACGCGCGCCCGCAGTGTTCAGGGTCACGACACGCATCATGGACAAGACCATAGGCAAGCGCAAACCCAGCAGGGCCACCTCGTAACAGTGGTAGTCCCGCTCACCGAGCATCCGAGCGAAAAGCTTCTGGATCGAGCACCGGAGGGAGTCCGTGCCTTCACCCTCCAGAACATACGCGCAGACCTTGTTGACAGCGTCGTCGAGCACCTCCTTGATCTTCCGCGAGCCCTCGGGCGCCTTCGTCGCATACTTGGTGACGTACTCCACGACGGCCCACAGGTTCAGGACGGGGCGCCAATCATGTTCCCCATGTTGGCCAAGAGCACGTGCTCCTCGTAACTGTTGCAGAGCCTGTCGCTCCTCGGGAACACCGCCTGCCAATAGCCCTCCCTGCGCCCCTTCCCCATGCGGAACGGCCTTGACCCAACGCGGCCCCACCTCTCGCGCGGAAATCACACGGGCAGAACACGCACCCCTCCCCAGAGATCTTGCGGCTTGATTTATTCAATCCGCTTCAGATCGACTTGAAAATAAATCAAACGCTTGAAAAAAAACAATACGTCCGCTCGTTCTGGGCAGCTGGGAATTGAAGGGCAACATAATCATCGAACGATCATCAAACGGCAACAAGGCGCAACTTATCGATCGAAGGACAACATGGCCAAACTTATTCTCATATGACGTTCCCAAGTAACTACATACGCGAGTCGTACGTATGTACATACCTTGTTATGTTATCACTACCGTATATATGATATGATATGATATGATATGGTATGTATGTATGTATATATATATTATGATATGTTATGATATGATATGATATGATATGATACATATCTATATGTATATATATATGGGACGGGGGGCAATGACATGCGAACAGTCACCACCTAGGTGCTGCCCGCAGGCAGTTGGATATATGCCGAGCAGGGTGCCCCAACATGGCCAAGGGGGCGTGCGCCCAGACTTCCGACGTCGACGTGGACGGCCGAAGAGGCCAGATCATTGACCGAGGGAGGGGGAGGAAGGATATATGACATATATGCTTGTCGCCGTGCCGAGGGCGAGGGCTTCGAGAGGGAAATTTGTGATCGACCTGATCAGTAAATCTCTATTGCAGGCTCCGCTACCAATCTTCGGGCACTAGGCATCGCTACGTGCTCGCTCAATATGTATATATGTATATAGATCGGTATGTATGTATGTATGCATGCATGTATGTATGTATGTATGTTTTCATGTATGTATGTATGTATGTATGTATGTATGTATGTATGTATGTACGTACGTACGTACGTATGTATGTATGTATGTATGTATGTATGTATGTGTATATATATATATAACGAGGGAGGAGGGGGGGAGGAGGGAGGGAAAGAGGGAGGGCTTCGAGTGGGACATTTGTGATCGACCTGAACAGTAAATCTCTCTGGCAGGCTCCGCTACCAAGGTTCGGGCACTAGGCACCGCACGTGATCGCATAATCTATATCTATATATATATATATATATACATATATATATACACAACAAGGGAGGAGGGGGAGGGAGGAGGGAGGAGACAGCTAACGAGAGGGAGGGCGGGGGGAGGGAGGGCGGGGGGACGGAGGGGGAAAGACTTGGGGAAACACACTGGAGGACGACGGGCGGGGTGAACGGGAGCGGAAAACCCGCAGCGTCTCGTGCGGCAGCGTGCCCATCGAAGTTTGCAGCGGATCCTGCACGATCCTTCTCGGTATCTTTGCCTTCCTTGCCTCCCTCCCTCCTGGGCTTCCCTCCCTCCCTTCCCTCCCTCCCCCAGGGGAGGAGGGGGCAGGGAGGCGGGGGCAGGGAGCAGGCGGGAGGGAGGGAAGGAACGGGGGAACGAGGCAGGGAGGACGGAAGCTCGGGGGGAGGAGGGGAGGGAGGAGCGAGGAAAATGGGGAGGCGAGAGAGGGCCCGAGGAGAAGGGTGGCAGCGCGGACGCGGCCCCTTTAGCACCACCCCTTGCGGCCTCGATCCGAGGCTCCTGGAGGCCGTGCGCTTGCCTACTCCTTCCTCCCTCTCCTCTCTCTCTCTCCTCTCTCCCTCCTTTTTGTTTGGATCCAAGCTATAACGCCCCATGGGGTGAAACAGGTGAAACCAGGTGAAACAGGTGAAACCTGGTGAAACTAGTGAAACATGTTGTGAAACATGGTGCGCGCCTGATTTGATCAGCAGCGCTCCACAAGCACCTTCTGCAAGAAGGTCGCGTAGAAGGTCGGGCCAGCGTGTACCGAACGAGCAATCTTCGCCATCAGCCTGTTTAGCTGCTCGTCTGGGTAGCACCAGTAGAATCTAGGATTCCCATGTTTGCGCAGGTTGTCGGCGAGGGCGTGGATCATGATGTGGTGTTTGAACACACAGTGTCCACCCCACGCCTTCCAGAAATGAACGAATCTGAAAGCAGCCTTGCGCAACTTCTTGATTCCAAGCTCTGACATCACCCTGTTCTCGGACTGCATGACCTCGTGGGCGGTGATCATTTCCTGGCAGGCCTTGGCGAGCAGCTGGTCTTTCTGGGCAAGATGGGCTGAGTTCTCCTGCATCAGGAGCGAGGCCAAGGGCAGCAGCTGTCTTGTTTCCGCCGCCTTGGCGGTCAGGCGTCCTTTCTTCAGAAACTGGTTGAGGGGAATTCTGCCGATCTTGGACATCTTCTTACCCTGGACGGCTTGCGCCCTGTAGAACGACTTCATGCGCCTACGCAGATGAAAGAGATTCTCCTGCTTGCGCAGATCTGCTGATAACTTCCGAGAGCGAGCGAAGTTCCGTGTCACCATGAGTTTGAAGACTGACCCAATCAGCCATTGCAGCACGCCGAGATCGAGCACGTGCATGCAATCCAGGTGCAGGCAAGAGATCGTAAATCCCACGATCCTGAACAACGGGCACACGAGGTTTAAACCCATGTTGATCGACGCGTCGAAAAAGGTAAGCGTCGCTGGTGTTTCAACCTCGCCCAATCGATGGATATCCCGCACAGGGCCGTCGACATCTTCAATCAGGCGCATGCCTTTTTTCAGCTGAAGTTCAGGAAACCCGTTGTGCAGCGCGTACCCGCCCATCTTAAAATCGAAGTCCATTTGTCTCATCAGGCGTCTCAATTGCGCTGGGTCAGCAACTGTACGCTTGACCAAAGAGCGAGAAACCATGATTTGATACGCTGTGTCGTCTCTTGGTACCCACGTCGATGTCTCCATGCTGGACGGGAAATTGAACAGATCATCACGACGTACCCCACAACAAAAACACGGATTCTTGTGGTTCTTCCAAGTTTTTAGTCCCAGCCGTTCGCATACCTCGAGCAGGTCTGCCCTCATTTCGCACAACGCTCCACGCCAGCCCTCGGCTATCTGAAAGCCCCTTTTCGCCGCACGAATGGGATCTACAAAAGGACGGCCCTCGTGGTCGAAGGCGGGGTACACCCCTGCCGCTAATACATTAAACGCCCACACAAGGATTCTCAGCACGGCGCCGATGGTGCAGAAGCCACGGCAGCCGCACTTACAAAGGTCCGATTTGCGCAGCACACAGAGCAGGTATCGTTTACCCGTCAGAGCGTTCGACATGTAGTGGGCGATACAGGCATCGTTCTTGGTTGTGGGGAATGCATCGGAGAAGTATCCCAGAGGGCACGCTTTACCAGGGCTACCAAGTGTCACGACGTGTTCTTTGAACGTGGGCGGGATCTTCTCTTCTGGGAACAACGCTGGGTCGAAGTCGACTTTATTCGAGTTCCACGCTTCCTCAAAGATGTCGAAGGGAAGATGTACTGGAAAGTCTCCCAGTGTTCGGCTCTCTGATTCTTTGTCCCACATCGGGATTGAAGCTGTAAAAAACGACTCTTTCGCTCTCATTCCTAAGGCTCGGCGCAAGTGTTCTGCATGATGAGTCGACCACGGGGGGTTTGCTATGTCGTCGACCCCCCGCGCACCAGCTTGAGTCGCATGCCAGGCCACCGTACAAGCCATCGTTGATGACATTTCCCCTGCCTTGAACTGTTCCAGTATGTATTGTCTGAGCCCTCGACCGCCATCGCCTCGAGTCTGCTGCACCGCCTCGCTTGGAACTCCAGTTTCAGCTGCCTGCAACTCTGCTGCCGCTCGCGAAGACATTCCGACGAAGGACGCACTGCAACAAAATCGAGCGTGCAGCCTGATCCAAGCAGCTACGGATCCATCCGTGTAATTGTTGGGGCTTGAGCTGGTATACCAGCAGTTGGATGCTACACACACGTGCCCCTGAAGTGTCCTGCCTCATGCTGCTGACCCTGCTCAACAATCGCTCGCAAATGACACCCACCACCTCACGAACAACAACGGACAAGATCACTCACATCTGAGCTTCACTCCGCGTTCCGAGGCCGATCTCTATCACGATATGTGGGCCATTGGAATCAACATACCACTGACCCCTGCACCTGGTACACGATGTTCTCCTGAACATTCTTCGGCCACACGACACTCAAAGTCCAATGGCACACACCACACACCAGTACGAACAACATCAATCACAGTAATCGTTCACACGATGCTGCGTGCCAGAGAGCATCCATTTCAACTCGAGGCGGCGCAGCGCCGCGCATGTGAATGCCGAGCTGGTCCAGCCCCCGTGTAGCGCCTCTTCTTCTCCATGCTCACCCCTCGACTCCTCAACCCGTCCCATCCCGTCTTCCGTGCTTTCACTTCCGCTCCTTTCTTGGTTCTTCCCTCCCTTCCCTTCCTTTCCCCCTCCTTCCTATCCTTCCCTCCTCTATTCCTTCCCATTCTCAAACAAACACTCTCTACACGCTGCCTCTCTCCCCCTGCTTGCGCGGTCAGCGCTTCTTAAGCTTATGCTCGGCCTCCGCGTACGAGTCCATCACGGGCTTGATAATGCTGCACAGCTTGTTCGCCTGCCAGCGTGAGAGGAGGGATAGCCCGAGGGGGGGGATGAGCGAGGAGGGGGAGAATGAGGGGGGCAGAGGGGAGGGAGGACCTCGAGGGAGCACGAACACGAAGGAGGGCGGTGCCCCGCCCAGCCGACTCTGGATCAGAGTCTCCCCCGTCGACGTCTTTGGACTCCTGCCCCTTCTCAGTTTCTCCTTCTCCTCCTCATGGTCCTCCTGCTTCTACTCCTCTTCCTCCTCCTCTTCCTGCTCCTCCTCCTTGTCCTCCTTCTCCCCCCTCCTCCCTCCCTCCTCTCGCCCCTCCCCCCTCGATCCGTTCGCTCCCCCACCGTTCTCCTCACGAGTTCTTTCCTCCTCGATCCTATGGGCCTCCTCCACCGCGTCAGCGAGATCGCTGGAGTCGATGGCGGACCTTAGGCATTGTGCTGATCGATCGGGCACTGTCTTTCGCTGGAAGATTCGGGGGTGGAACCGCGTGGCCGAGTGTGTCGTGACGAATTGATCCAGAATATCTGGCACATTGAAGATTCCTACATCATTATCTTCCTCCGCCTCCTCCTCCTCCTCCGCCTCCTCCTCCTCTTCCTCCTCCTCCTTCTCCCCCTCCTCCTCCTCCTCCTCCCCTTCATTCTCCTCCTCCTCCTCTTCCTCCTCCTCCTCCTCCTCTTCCGTTTCCTCCTCCAACCGAGCAATATTAAGATCCAGACTTCCCTTGCAACATGTCCGTCACTGTCTTGGTGCCATCCTTGAGCGAGTCGAGGGCGTGCTTGACCTGGCCCTTGAAGGGCGAGAGGCTGGGGTTCGAGTCGGCGGCCACCTCCCAACCCGTATTTTCTGCATTCCGATCGTTCGAGCCCTTCCGAGCCCATCGGATCTGTCTTCGTTCGTTTCGTTTCTTGGTTGGCTGACTTATTTTCGGATCCCGCCTCCTCTCCTCCAGTTTCTTCCCCTCCTCCTTCTCCCCTCCTCCGTTTCCTCGGCTCTCGGTTTCGTCCAGCTCGGCTCGACCGCACCCCCGAGACCCTGCCCCACCATGAGATCTCCAAGCGTCTTCGTGCATGCGGAAGCCTTCCCAAGAGCGAGCGCTGCCTCTTGCGCGGCCTGACCCGAACCCGAGCTCTGCTCAGCCTTCGCCTCGCCTTCGTCCTGGGGGGGCGTGGGCCCAGCACGACTCAGACGGAACGAAACGCAGTTTTCAGACGAATAGCATTACACCTCAATACAACACAACGAAAAACATCCCCATTCCAATCCATACACATATATACAATAAAACCACAACATAGCATAAAGAAGACGACGTCGGGACACGTACTGAGTACGAACTGACACCGAATTGAATGTGGAATGATCGTTAATTTCAAACGGGCATTCAACCGAGTATCGTGAATCCCAGTGCAACAGGGCATGGTTGATGGACCTGCATGCGCCGATCAAGCTAGAAGGAACAACAATCGATAAGGAGGAGCGGTCCGACTCCGAAGATGAATAACTGCTGTAATAGCTGCTGGAGGAGTCGGCCTTGCAGGGCTGCGCGGCCTCGCCAGCATTTTCAGTTTGGGGGGCGTGCCCCCCTACTCCCACCCTCTGATCCCCAATACGTTTGCCCGTCAGGCCTGTCCCCCATCCTGTCGTCAGTTGTTCCTCCTCCCCTGTTTCGCCCTCCCTCCTCATGTTCCTCCTTCCTCCCTGCGTACTGTTTCTCCTGTTCCTCCCTCCCTTTCCCGTCCTCCATCGATCGGTTGTTACGGGCCTTGGCGTTCTTCCGATTCGCGTCCATGTGCCCACGGACGTCGTGCTCCTTCGAGTGCATGTTGGTTTCCACCTTCTGGCCCGAAACCTGGGCATGGGGGGGCGCCCCGACGGAGGAGGGGCAACCGGCGCCCCGACGCAGGACGGGAGGTCGGCATCACGATTTGTCCGAAGTCTTTCCGCTTCGAACTCTCTGAAGTCGAGTTTTTGGGCCCACCCCTGGACCACCTATCGGGGCCCACCCCTGGACCCCTCTATCGGGGCCCACCCCTGGGCCCCTCGAGCTCGGTAACCCTATCCCGTCCTTTCCCCTTTTCCGCGACCTCTACGGATCCTCCCGCTCCCTACCCCTCCAGTTCTCCCCTCCCTCTCCCTACTAACCCATCCTTTTTCAAACTGTCCTCCTCGTCCCTTTGTTTCAGTCCCAGGGGCGGACGTTCCCCTCGAGCTCGCTGAAATCCAACTTTTTGTAAAGCTCTTGTCCGTGCTGCGGATGCTTCTGCAGCCGTTTTGTGCGGAACGGTTTTTCGAGAGTAGAGGGAGGGGCGAGGTTGGATGAGGGGAGGGGGTCGAGGAGCGACGAAGTACTTGGAACTACGGAGGATATGGGCACGGGTCGACCCGAAAACACAAGCATTGCAAAAGAAACGAAGAATCGTGGCTCCTTCAGCCACTTCATGGCCTTGCAGCGTGCAATGATCCCCTTCTGCTGCAATTCCAGCCTGGCGCTGGCATACTGAAGAATCCTATATCATTATATTCTTCCGTCTCCTCCTCCTCCTCCTCGTCCTCCTACTCCTCCTCCCCCTCCTTCTCCCCCTCCTCATCATCCTCATCGTCATCATCATCATCATCATCATCATCATCATAATCATCTTCATCATCAACATCATCATCATCGTCATCATCATCATCATCATCATCATCCTCATCCTCATCTTCATCATCATCATCACCTTCACCATCCTCCTCCTGACCTTCTTTTGCTCTCTTCACTCGCTCCACCTCTCGTCCGTCGAACTCTTCGCCTTGAATCCCTCCTCCTCCTCCTCCTCGTTCCTCTCCAAACATCCCGCCCCTCGCAAGCTGGGGCATCTGTCCGAACTCCGCGTGCGAAATCTCTGGGCGCCAACCAAGCGCCACGAGTAGTCCCTCTGCCGTGCACCTGGGGAGCACGGGCGGCAGAGATCGATCACGCGCGAGGGCGATGGGGGGAGAGGGAGAGAGGGGAGGGAGAGGACGGGGGAGACGGAGGGAGAGAGATGGAAGTGGAACCGAAGTAAGGAAGAACAAGGGTGGAGGGTGCATTTCTGGATCAACACCCCTCTTTAAGTACTGGTGTCCTCCCTTCTGAACCCCCTTACTGATGTTTGCGTCACCTCCTATCGTTTTCTATGCCCTGGCGGAGGGAACCACTCCTTCAGCGTGGTCTCCTCATCCCGTTTCTCTTTCCACTCAACCTCGGTCGACACCACCTTCTCCCAGTCGCCTGCACCGAGACCCAGATTACGTTTCAATCAAACCGCTTTTTGTCGCCAGGACCCCGAAAGCGGCCCCAGGAGGCCAACTTTTTGAACAACGTGTTGGCGGGATAAAACTATGCAATCGTAGGTTTGGGCACGAATAGTAGGACGGAAGACACAATAGGACGGTCCTGTCTGATGCCAGGTCTCCGCCCACTTGCGCTTCGCGTACCTGGACATAGCCTTCCACTCGTCCTTGTGCTCCTTCTTGTGTTTCTTGATGAAGTTCCTCCCCTGCCCCACATCATGGCGTGCACACAGATCTAACCTCCCTGCCTGCCCCCCCCCCCCATCGGATCCTCCTGCGTTTATCTAGGTTTCCTCCTCGATCCTCCTCGTCCTCCTCGTCCTCCTCCTCCTCCTCCTCCTCCTCCTCGTCCTCCTCCTCCTCCTCCGTCTCCTCTTCCTCCTCCTGCTCATCCCCCTTCTCCTCCTCCTCCTCCTCTTCCTCCTCCTCATCCGCCTCCTTCCCCTCGATCCTTCCGAGCGCTGCCAGAGTATCCATCGATCGGGAGCTCCCCCTGCAGAGAAATCTGGGCCCTCTCCCCCGATCCGAAGGTTTTGTAAAGCGTTCTCGTGGTCACGGTTGGCCTTGCGTTTGGCGCGGGCTTTCGCCTTCTTGTCGCCCACCGCTTTGGGCTTCGCCTTGGGCGCCATCGCCTCCCGCGATGGGGGGAATCGGCCACGGCATCAGTGGGGGGCGTTACTCATATGACATCCGTACCAGGTTCCACAACGCACGGCATCCATACAGATATACAACTTACATACGTGTACGCCGAGAGAGGCTCGCGGTCCACCAGCCACGGCGCAGACACATGACTAATGATTCCTGGCTAGTGGCCTGACTGGGTCGCAACATATGCTTGTTCCCTCCCCCATGCACGCACACTTTTTCTGGGTCGCGACATGCGCGCACACTTTTTTGGGGTCGCAACATATATATATATATATATATATATACATATATACATATACAGCACCCAGGTTGGGCCCTATTCGCCTGGTAGCCGCGAAGGCACGCGCACCTGCGCAGACGCACCGTCTCCTCAACCCATCGTCCCCCCCCCAAAGCGCCAGTGCCCCCCCGCGGGCAGGGTACTTTGTCCCCGCGGGCAGCCCCCCCCCCCCCCCCCCCCCCCTTCGCCCCAGCGGGCAAGGTTGGGCATCCTGCGCGCACGCTCGAGGCGCCCCAGGAGCCCTTCGGGGGCACCCCCCACCACCCAGCACCGCCCAAAGGCCCGCGGGGGGGCGCCCCCCCAGGGCACCCGACCCCCAAACACCACCCACAGGGCCGCGGGGGAGCGCCCCAGGGGCCCTTAAGGGGCACCACCGACCTCCCAGTCCAGGGAACGGAAACGACGTAACGGCGTAAGCAAAACGTAAGAAAAAACATAAACGACGTAACGACGTAAGACAACATAAGAACACATAAAAAAAAACATAAACGACGTAACGACGTAACGACGTAAGAAAACATAAGAAAACATACTAAAAACATAAACGACGTAACGACGTAAGAAAAACGTAAGAACAACGTAATACAACATAAACGACGTAACGACGTAACGACGTAACGACGCACGAAAAACGTAAGAAATACATACGAACACATAAACGACTTAACGACGTAAGAAAAACGTGAGAAAAACGTAAGAAACACATAAACGACGTAACGACGTAACGACGTAACGACGTTCGAAAAACGTAAGAACAACGTACGAAAACATAAACGACGCAACGACGTAAGAAAAAACGTAACACGACATAAAAAAAACATAAACGACGTAACGACGTAAGAAAAACGTAAGACAAACATAAACGACGTAAGAAAAACGTAAGACCAACATAAACGACGTAACGACGTAACGACGTAAGACAACATAAGAAAACGTAAGAAAAAACATACACGACGTAACGACGTAAGAAAAACGTAAGAACAACATAAACGACGTAACGACGTAACGACGTAACGACGTAAGAAAAACGCACGAAATACATAAGAAACACATAACCGACGTAACGACGTAACGACGTAACGACGTAAGAAACACGTAAAAAAAACGTAAGACGACGTAGGGGGCATCGAGTGGCGAGACGCCCCCCTTGGCGGCCAGGGGGGGGGGCCTCGGAGCGCGTCGCGAGCCTTCGCAGGGTCCCTCGCGCGCTTTTGGGTTGCGTGGGCGCACCCCAAAGCGCGCGAGGGACCCTGCGAATGCGTCGCCGACGCGCTTCGAGGATCCGCCCTGGCCAGAAGGGGCGAGCCCGCGGCGCACGATCCCGCCGCAAGCCTTCGCGCGCGCACAAGGGTGACGCTGGGCCGCGCGGCCACTCGCGCGCTCGGGGCACCCGCGCGCCTCAAGCGCGCGAGTGGCCGCGCGGCTGCGCCTCGACCCCTTGCGCGCGCGGGCTTGTGGCGGCGAGCAACACTCGAGTGGGCCACTGGTTCGCTTGGATCCGCCTGCCGACCTGCTTGCAGTAGTAGTGGTGCGATCGATCGGTGAAGTCTCCACCTGCGGGCGCGCGGGGGGGGGGGCGGGGGGTGTCGCTGCGCTTTCCCTTGGCCCTCGTCAATATAATATATTCCTGCTCCTCCTGTCCTCCGTCCACCTCAAGTATCCTCCTCCTCCTTGTCCCCCTCCTCCTCCGCCTATTCCTCCTCCTCCTCCTCTATTATCCTCCTTCTCCTCATCCTCCTAGTCCTCCTCTCCGTATCATCATCATATCCTCCTCCTCCTCCTCCTCCTCCTCCTCCTCCTCCTCCCCCCCCTCCTCCTCCTCCTCCTCCTCCTCCTCCTCTTCCTCCTCACCTTCCTCCTCCTTATCATCATCGATCATCGTCATCATCATCCTTGTCCTCGTCGTCATGCTCCTCCCCCTCTTCCTGGCAATCCCCCCCATCCTCCTCCTCATCCTCCTCATCCTCATCATCCTCCTCGCCCTCGTCGTCGTCGTCCTCCTCCTCGCCCTCGTCGTCGTCGTCGTCGTCCTCATCCTCCTCCTCCTCCTCTTCCTCCTCCTCCTCCTCATCCTCCTCGTCCTCATCCTCATCCCTCTCCTCCTCGTCCTCACCTCCTCCCTCTCCTCCTCCTCCCCTCCCCCTCTCTCCTCCTCCTCCTCCTCCTCCGTCCTCCGTCCTCCTCCTCCTCCTCCTCCTCCTCCTCCTCCTCCTCATCCTCCTCCGCCTCCGCCTCCTCCTCTTTTTCATCCTAGCCTTCCTCCGTCTCCCTATAGACGTCATCGTTTCCCTATTGGGTTCCCGTTCCTCGTTCCTGTTCCTCCCCGCCGTTCCTCATCACACGGCCTCGTCCTCCTTTTCATGGTGTTCCTCGTCCTCCTCCTCCTCCTCCTCCTACTCCTCCTCCTCCTCCTCCTCCCCCCCCTTTTCATACAATCATCCTCCTCATATTCCTCCTCCTCCGTCTCCTCCTCCTCCCTCCCCCCCTCCTCCTCCTCTTCCTCCTCCTCCTCCTCCTCCTCTCTCCTCCTCCTCCTCCTCCCCCTCCTCCTCCTCCTCCTCCCCCTGGCCCCTTGCCTCATCGTTCGCATCCTCCTCGTCCTCCTGCGCCGCCCCCTGTCACAACGACACCATATCCTCCCCCCGCGCCTGTGATCGTTCCACCGAGCCCTCCTGCTCCCTGCTGCCCGAAATCAAAGCCGTGTTTACTTGCTGTTCGATGTGTTTCGGTCTGATTCGTTACTCCTCCGACCCGACGCGTACGCGCGCACATTTGCACGCACAGCACACGCACACACGCACACACGCGCACACACACGTACTCGCACGCACACGCACACACACACACACACACACACACACACCATGAAACATCTCACACCATGAAACATCACGCACGTGCCCACATCAAGAACCATCTCACACCAGGTGTGCCCTATTCGCCTGCCGCACCGCCGCGACGTCGTGGGGCAGGATGCAGGCTGCTCGCGAAAGGCTGCAGTCCAGAGTTGTTTTAAGTGGCCAGGTGGATCGAAGGGGGATTGGGGGGGCGTGGGAGGGGGAGTGGAGGGGTGGGAAGAGGGGAAATACAGGAGATCGAGGGGCAGGGATGGAGAGGATGGAGAAGGGGAACGGGGGAGAGATAGGCGAGGGATAGGGAGAGGGACAGGGACAGGGAGAGCACATGGAAGGGGGACGGGGACAGGGACAGGACGGGCAGAGAGATAGGAGAGTGCACAGTCGGCGTCGATCCTGGATTTCTTGGACTAGCTTACCGCCTGGACTTCCTGACTTCCTTCCCCATGGGCCCCGCCCCTCTCCCCTAGTCTTCCCGAAGAGAAGGGAGGAGCAGGGAGGGCAGGGAAGTAGGGGAAGAGGGAGAAGAACGGAGGAGAGGGAAAACGAAGGGAGGGGAGGGGAGGAGAAGGGATGAGAGAGGAGGAAGGAGATCCGTACCCCTTCTTCTGTCCACTCTTGTTCTGAGCTGCCCCACGGCGCCTCAAGATCTCGTTCAAGCGCCTCGCTCGCGCCTCCGATCCGCCACGCGGGAAAATAAGGCACTGGCTGAATTCTCGAGCTCGTCTCATCTCGTGTGTTGTTTCCTCTTCCTCTCCTCTCCTCTCCTCTCCATCCCCTCTCCTCCCCTCTCCTCCTCTTTCCCTCCTCTCCTCCTCTTCCCCTGTCCTCTCCTCCTCGAGTCGCCAGCGCCTCGGCCCCTGCCCTCTCGCATGCCGAAAAGGCGGCATCTCAATCTCGGTAATGATCAGCATCTCGGTAATGATCATCCTCGTCTTGGTAATGATCATCTGCTGGGCTCTGTATAGCGTCCTGGCCCCCTCACCCGCGCCCCCAGATCGCGGGTGCAAGCATACCAGAGCAGCAACGGAGAAGGAGGAGGAGGAGAAGGATCGAGGAGCAGGAGGAGGAGGAGGGAGGAGGAAGGAGGAGGAGGGAGGAGGAGGGAGGAGGAGGGAGGAGGGAGGAGGAGTGAGGAGGAGGGACGATCGACGTCGGTCGTCGATTCGTCGGCGTCGACGTCGTCGACGTCGGACGTCGTCGATCCTCGGACGTCGTCTTCGACGTCGACGTCGGACGTCGACGACGATCGGCGTCCGACGTCGATCGTCCCTGCTTCTCCCTCCTTCCTCCTTCCTCCCTCCTCCTCCCTCCTCCCCCTCCCTCCTCCTCCTCCTCCCTCCTCCTCCCTGGAGGCCTCCTCCTCCCTCGTCGTCGTCGGATGTCGACGTCGTTCGGATCCGTCGATGCCCCGCGGTCTGCCACACGCGCCCCTCGGCTGTTGCTTCTCTCTACCCAGGGGGTGACCAACGAACGGGACGGGTCATCCAGTGGGAGATGGCAGGACGAGGAAGTGGACGGAGGAAATCCTAAGATTTAGGAGCGAGGAGGCGAAGGAGGAAAGGAGGAGAAGGGACCGAATGACTGAGCAGGGATACCGAGGAGATCGAGGAGGGGAGGGGAGGGGACCCAGAAGACCAAAGAAGGATGAGTGGACCCGAACGCTGCTGTCGAATCCCATGCTGCGTTGCTCGCGCAAGCCTCCAACCCTCCCCCGTCCTCTCGCCTCACTCGTTCACCAGGCCGAGCTCGTATTTCAACTGCTCGCGGATCTCCTCTGCGGCATCCTTCGTCGTGGAGCCCGTCATCAAGATCCGCAACAGCGTCCGCAACATCAGGAAGTCCGAGAGCTCCTTCGCGGTGTCGAAGTTCTTGCCCGTGTATTGGTCCTCCGTCCACTGGTTGCCCCTCGCGCTCGTCATCTGGATGTACTCCTTGTCGGTCGTCCTCTTGAAGTGCACGCAAGAGATCTTCTCCGACTCCCTGCGCCTCAAGGTGAAGGCGATCTCCGCGTCCTCGCTCGTTTTGTAGGCCCGCTCGTACTTGTACTTCAGCAGCTCCGCGCGCACCATGTCGGCGGTGTCGAGATCCGGCTCGTCGGGCTGGATGATCGGATCATGCTCCTCCGGGGTCTCTTCCTCACCACACTCGGCTGTCTCATCAGGCTCGAGTGTCTCATCCAGTGGCGTCGGGTCTGCTGCAGCTGGCTTCTTGGACACGGGCGTCGGCTCTGCTGCAGCTGTCTCCACCTTGGCTGGTTTCGTGCTGGGGGGCTCGGCCACGGTCTCGTCGCTAGCGCTGGGCCTCTTGCGGGCAGGTGTTGCAGCAGCGGGTTTTCTCTTTGGTGTAGCTGTTTTCTTCGCCTTCATCGGCTTCGGCGGGGGTGTGCTCTCCAGCCAAGGGGCGTGCCCGCAATGGGGGCCTTTTGAACCACAAGGTTTGGCCAATTGGTCGTGTGTGGAGCTCTTCTTCTTCTTCTTCTTGTGCTTGCCCTTGCCCCTGGAGCGTTTCTTCTTGTCGCGAACTCCGACGCCCATCAAACTCTCGATGAAGGGAAGTTTCGGTAGCTCTGCAGCGCCTTCTTCAGTATGAACCTCCCCAAACCGAGCAACATAAAACACATGTGGAAGCGTGTCGCACAAAAAAAACTACAACAAGCATCGACAGCAACGGAAGACGGGCGTCGCACAACCAAACGCTACAGCATCCGCGGGTCTACGCCGCCGAACGTACACGTAGGAACCAAGGTCGAATTCGATCGATGCGGATCGTTGGGCCGACAGTGTAAGATAAGCTGAAGCTTGCGTGAGGGGTGATTTGAATTTTATGGTGGAGGGGAGGATGGGTAGAACGAGCAGGGAGAGGAGAACAGAGAGGGGGAAGAGAGGGAGGGAGAGAGAGAGAGAGAGAGAGAGAGAAAGGTGCGCGGAGAGATAATAAGGATCCTTGCGATAAGACAGATCGGGGGAGGGATATATATAGAGAGAGAGAGAAAGAAAGAGAGAGAGAGAGAGGAGGGATGAGTTCTGGAGTTCTTTCTCTTCTACCCCCACATCCATCCAGGGTGCACCTCAGCAGATGCCTTGAAGAAGGCGTTCAAGGTCTCCTCATCCACGTCGCTGTCGTCGCACTCCTCCCCTTGCCGATCGGTGGCGCGGACAGGGCCGAGAGTGAGCGCAGGGTGGAAGGGTAGATCAAGGGATCCAAGCATTCTGACCCCGCACCGTCAACATACCTACAGTGCCTGCCTATCCTTCTGTCGATCCTTTCACCTCGCACCCTCCCGTTCTTCTCGCTCCCTCCTTTACCCGCCCTCCCTCTCATTGGCCTCCGTCCTTACTTCCCTCCCCCCGTTCCCGCCCACCTTGTTGGGGTCGAGGTCGCGCTTGTAGTGGCTGAACATTTTCCGCACGTGGCGGCTCTGCACGAACCTCTTGGAGGAGTTCCACCACTCCCAAACATCCGAGGATTTTTACGATCTCGCTTTCACCTGCGTAGTTGTTCTGTTTCAAGGGCCCGAAAACGTGACCTCGAGGGGTGAGATCCAGGGAACAACGTTGACGGGTTCGGGGGGGAACAAAAACATACCGTCGGATATTTGGTTCGAACCTCGGCCGTTACCATCTTCATTTCTCTTCCCTCCTCCTCCTCCTCCTCCTCCTCCATTCCTCCTCCTCCTCCTCTTGATCCTCCTCCTCTTGATCCTCCTCCTCCTCCTCCTCCCCCTCCTCCTCCCCCTCCCCCTCCTCCTCCTCCTCCTCTCCCCCGTCCTGGCCCCTTTCTCTTCTCTTCATATCGCCACCGTCCGTCGACGCGAGACGGGAGAGGGGGGGAACCTGATGCCTTGCAATCGTTGTTTCACTGGCGCTCTCCCGTGCTCGGCCTTGTACGCGGCAATGTACGTCTCCTTGAATGCTAGATCCCAGGCGCCCTCCCCTGGACCCAATCGAAGAAAGAGAAGGGGTCAACGACAGGCCACAGGGAGGAGATACAGGCAGCTACACATCATCGCTTCCTCCCCATTCACCCTCGATTGTTGCCTCCCCCCCGTCGATCGTCGTCGATCCTCATCATTGGCCATTTCCCTCCTCCTATCGTCTTGCTCCCCCTCGGTCCGACTGGATGCTTCGCATCGCTTTCTCGTCCTCCACCCTTCCCCACATCCCTACACATCCTACCTGACCCCCTGCGAATAATCCGACGGAGCCCCGAGAGAAGGGTTTCACAGCGTTGATCTTTGAAATTCTGGGAGGTTGAAGTGGCGCCTGTGCCCCAGAGGGTCCATGCTGATATGATGGCTATGTCGATCGTTGCCTGGTGTCGACGTGTTTGGGAGGCCCCCATGATGCTGCTATGGTGTGACATGCTATATCATGATATGGTACGTTATGTGTGGAATATGATATTGATGAAATAGTTTGCGATGTAGTTTGGAATTTCACGATCTACGACGCTACACTATGATATGATACCGTATGCGATGCTACTGCTATGTTAGATGGGTTGGCGGGGATACGCGCAGCGTAAGGACCAATCACAGTGAGCAATACCCCCCCCCCCAATGTGCCATCATCAGCTTCTGACTGAAGCGTAAACCACCTCCAACGATGTCCAACTCGGAGAGCACTATCTGGAATACCTCCCCTGGAGGAGAGTTGGTGGGGAGGGCGGGGACGGTGACAAGCTCACGCTCTGGCAACCATGACGGGTCGAACGAAGGACGATGATGAATGACGAGTTTAACATGTCAAGTTGTGTTCTGCATTCGGTGGTTGGGTCCAGGTGCGCAGCTCAACGACGAGACAATGAGAGGGCTCTTTGCGACGACTCGATCCCTCGCGCGCTTTCCCATCCGCTCTCACGTGCACTCATTCAAGGGCCCTGCCCCCCTCATCCTCCCCTCCTACAACCACCTTTCCCCCTCAAGTCCTTCACCATTCCTCCATCTTCCTCGGATCGCCCACTCCTTCAACCTCTACTGCCTGACACACCCCAGCCCCATGCCTGGTACTCCAACGGTCTGGAGCGGTACTCGAACTTGTCTGGCGCGTAGTTGAAGTCGGGCACATCGCCTATGGAGGAAAACGGCACGAGAAACGAGGGACGAGGATCACGTGAGGTGGGCTGTGGAGGATTGTTGGCAGGCTGGTGGACGTCCCGACCGAGGCAACTGGGGAGGAACGAGCAGAGGGGGGTCGGAGGAAGCGGGGAACAGGAGGGAGGGGGGATGGGGAAGGGGAGGGAAGGGAGGGGGGGGGGGGGGGCGAAACATGCGGCAGTTGCTCATCGTCCTCATTGCGTTCCTTTCTCCCCTCCGACACCTCTTCATCTTGCTCCTCACCACAGTCAACGCAGAGCAATACCATGACGCAGTCCAACGCAATGCAATACGGGCGCAATGCAACGCAATGCAACGCAATGCAATTAATGGAATGGGAGAGATCAGAATGCACCACAGCCGATGCAATGCACAACGGTGGCCTAGTAGAGCTGGCCAGCCTGGGTCTTCGGGCGCGTTGCCGAGCGCTTGCGCCACGAGCTCGGGTGGGACCTTCGCAGTCGCGCGGTGGCGCGCCATCAAGGCCATCGGCCTGGCGCGGCACGGGCTGCAGGGGGGGCCCTTCCTCCTTCTCCCCTCTCCTCCCCTGGATGCCTTCAGCTGCCACACCGCGGGACGGGGATCTTCTGAAGAGCCTCATCGGCCGTTCGTTCTCGACCGTTCCTTGACGTCCTCGAGGGCCCAGGGGGGCCGACGAGGACGACGATTCGGGGAACGGTCGAGAACGAACGATTCGAAGGGGCCTTCTTGAAGTGCATGTGGGCTTTGTATCGGTGCAAGAACTCCCGACGCCATAGACGTCGGCACAATCGCACGGGCGGTGGGCGATCGGATCGCATCGTCGACAGAACCACTGGCATTGGGACTTCCTGAGGAGGAGGGGAGGAGGAGGAGGAGCAGGAGGAGGAGGAGGAGGAGGAGGAGAGGAGGAGGAACATGAGGAGAAGGAGGAGGAACAAGAGGAGGAGGAGGACGAGGCGGAGGAGGACGAGGCGGAGGAGGAGGATGAGCGATCAAGCAGGAGGACCGAGGCCAGAGGAGGAGGAGGAGGAGGAGGAGGAGGAGGAGGAGGAGGAGGAATACATGGAAGAAGAGGGGGCGCACAAGTGGTGGAAGAGGGGGAACGGGGCAGGTCCTCGAGTCCCACACGGGGATCCCCGCCCTGTCGCAGCAGAGGTCCCACACCCTCCCGAGGGCCCCTTCTTTTCCCCCACTTCCCGCCGCGCGGCCTCGAGAGAAACCCGCGCCGCGGCCAGGGGGCTGCCGCCGCCCGCGCGCGCGCGCGCTCGCCCCTCGAGCGCGCGCTCGAGCGGCGCGCTGCGGGCGCAAGCAAGCAAGCAAGCGCGAGCGGAGGGGGAAAGGGAGGGGGAAAAAAAGGGGGGGGGGAAGGGGAAGAAGGACACCAGAAAAAGGAAGGGGAAAGATGGGGAGGGTGGGAGGGAGGTGAGTCGCTCGGGCCCCTGCCTTGCGGGAGAAGGAACAGCTGGAGGAGAAAATGGAGCAGCGGGGTGGGTCTGAACCGATCGGACCTTGCTCCCCGTGCTACGGGCGCTACATCGCAACATCAGTTAACTCGATATAGAGTACGTCATTTTTATGTAATATTCGGAACATTGACCGTCTAGATCTAGGATGCCGATCGAGCCACTGGGGACGTCGAGGCGCGCGCGGCCCCGCATTACATCATGTCGAGTGAGGCTCGCAGGCGTTGCAGTCATGATCCGCCTTTACACGCTGCGTGCTTGTTTATCAGGATGCGCGCGCTAAACGTTTGGGCGTGTCCTGTTTGCGATCGATCGCGCACGCGCGCGCAACACGTTGGATATGACTTCCAACTAATACGAGCGGCCACTCTGACAAAGTAGATGGGTGGTGGTGGTGGTGTGTGGTGGGGTGGGGGGGGGGCGTTAATATTGTGCGTGCTCGTCTGCTGTTCCGTTGGATCTAATAAATACCCACATTACACTTGGGATTCCAATATGGCAGCGCGCGCAACCAAATAAAACGTCGCGCTTTTAAGTGAAGTGTGACGCCGATAATTGTGGTGGATTCCAAACAGCCAGCCACAAATCAAGCCTTATAAGGAAAAATCAATCCACCGTGCAAATAATCAATCCATGTTGCAAGAAATCAATCCATCTCGCAATGAATCAATCAGGATTGCAAATTATCAGATCATCAATTCGAAATCAAAGCGTGCGCCCGAATCAATCCGTCAGAGGCGGATTGAATAAATCAAGCCGCAAGATCTCTGGGTCCTTTCCGCGAGCACACGCATGAACACCGAGCTGAGGCGGCCCCATGCCATGCTTCGTGCGGCGCGCGACCCTGTTCACCGGCGCGGACACCAGTCTCCGAACGGGCTGCACGTCCACGTTCCCTGCTGCCTTGGACTGAAAGGCCTCGTCCAGGACCTCCTGCAAATTCAAGCACTCCGGCGCAGACGCAGGCACGCTCCGCACCGCCCGGACCCCCGACGTCTCGCCAGCAGCCTGGTCTTGCATCTCCACGTCAACGTCGAAGGCGCCAACATCGTCGTCCCACGCGTACCTGCACGCGCCCGCGTCATCGTAGCAAGGGTTCCACTCCGACACCACGTGCCCGAAGAACTCATAGAACCGCTTCTCCAGAACGCTCTGAAGCGAAACATTCTCGTGCTCTGGCTTCAGCACACCGAAATCAACAGCAGCACCCGCCAGGCGCTGCACACGGACCCCAGCGGGAACACATGCAGGCCTCGGCCCCCGAACTGCGCCAGCGTCCTGCGCGCCATCACCGCCCTCACCGCCCTCCACAGAACTGCTACCCGGCGCGTCCACAGGCGCGGCAGCGAACTCTGGCACGACACGCTCGAAGGCCACATCCCGCTCGTCCCCGCGACCGCGCGCACCCTCATCAAAATTCAGGCTTACCAACCACACACAATCCACCGGCGCGTCGAGCAGCGCAGACGCCCTACCCACGACCTCATCCTCACGGTCGTCCGCGGCATCCTCACTCCCAGAACCCGAAGCCGCTGAGCCCTCACCCCCACAACCCGCAGATGCACGCCCGACTGGCCGGCCAGCAGCGGCGCGCAGCACCTGCTCCAGGGCCGCGAGAGCAGCAGCACGACGCTTCCGCTCCAGCGGTGAGTGCGGCAGCACTGCGGGCATCACCATCCGCATGTTCAACTACACTCGCAAGGCCATCATGTACGCCACCAGGTCCAGGCTGTCCCGCGCGAAACGAAAGCGCTCCTCTCGCCCGTCGCCGACCCAATATCCCAGGGCACGGTCTCCCGCCGCCCGCGACCCTGGACCTCCCCCCACGCGCTGAATGTCATACGCGTTATTGTAGAACGGTATCTGTGTCCACCAGATCGACGGGTGCCGGCCGAGACCGACGACATCTGGCACGAGCGGCCGCCTGCGCTGGGTCCGCCCGTTCCCCGCAGACATCTCCATCTGCCCACAAGCTCAGCGCCGTCCGCAGGAGAGCCGTCGACCCAGGGCGGGTGCCATGACAGGTGCTTAACGGTACTCTGCAACTTCTTGGACTCATAAGACCAGTGCATCGTGGTCGATGGCACGTCGCGCCCCACGTTCGCCAGCTGGCCCACCAAAATCCGCACACGGTCCTCGCTCTCCAGGATTAGCCGAAGCCCTTCCTTGGTCATTACGCTGGGGCCCTGGACCGCGAGACCCGCCCGCCTGCACATGGTCCGATACACGCCAAAGCCCTTGGCCCTGGCCTCGTTCAGGAGCAGCACGTTCACCATGGCCCACATCACGCGCTGCCCTCGCGGGCCACCTACAAACTGCCCAGCGTGCACGGAAACCCGTCGGGGGCCAGTCCTCGAAGAGGTCGCCGATGCCCATCGGGAGCTCTAACGGAAACGCCCTCGCGAAGCGACCGAAGGAGCGCGCTGGGATCGGGTCCTCACTCTGGCCAGGCCACCCGTAAATCATCCGCTCCCCCGTCTGACCGACGGCTTCGTCTTCGTCAAACTCCGGCAAATTCTCCTCCACGCATCCCGTATCCCTGTCCTGGGCGGCTCCCACGAACCTGCCAGCCATGGCCAGCTCCAGCACCACCTCGTCCAGAACCGCCTCCGGAATCACGTCCCCATGCGATCCCGCGAACGGGCCCCTCACCCGCGGCCGCATCCAGTCCACGAGAAACTCGACGCGCACGTACTGCACGGGCATCCAATCCCTCTGCAAGGACACCACTTTGCTCTCCCCCCGCGCCGCGTCGAGCAGGCGCCCGAACAAGTCCTCCGTCGTCTCATCATCGCCAAACTTCAGCCCCTCCGACTGGCCCTCCGCCTCTGGCTGCAGCCCCGCCCACCATCGCTGCACAGCCCCGCCGAACACGAACTGCGTCTTGTCGAGCCATGCACTGAACACGTCGTCATCCACAGCCATGACCTCGTCTCCGTCCCCGACATCGACCTCATTCTCATCGGCCTCCTCGGCATCACCGTCGGCCGCGGCCTCAGCGCCGCCGTCGCCACCCTGCGCGCCGTCGCCATCGCGGCCTGTCGTCTCGCGCCCAGCCTCATCGCGCGGCCCAACGAAGTGCACGGCAAAGCCAGCGGCAATGACCTGGCGCGGCGTGACGACGTCGACGCCAGACAGACCGCAATTCCTGGAAATACCCTCGGCCCGCGCCACCGGCCCGGGCACCTCCGGATCCCCTACCTCGTATCCCGACAGCACAGCGGCTTCCTCGCCCTCCCTCGGCGCATAGCACCTGATGATCACGTCGTCTGGCAGCACGTCAAACAAGCGCGTGTCGTAATACTTGTTCATGGGCTCCTCCGAAGTCCCGCCCAGGCGCCAGGGGCCGTTCGCGCCGGCGAACGCGCACAGCGCCCGCAGCACGTGCCCACAGTAGCGCCAGCGCACGTGCAGCCCCTCGACCACATCCTTCCCAAAACCCACACTCCGCCGCAACATTACGCTGAACGGCACTTTCCTCGGGTGCCAGGGCAGAACCACCCGCCGCTCTCCTGAAGCTCCATCCCCCTTGCCGCCATGATCGCTGTCGATAAGCACCTCCCCGCTGAGCAGCAACTCTGCGACTCGCCCAGGAAACACCGGGCGCCCACAGATGTCCACGCAAAAGCGCTGCCGCTCCTCGTCAGTGCTGCCCGCAGCCATGCGCCCGGGGCGCTGCGGGTCGTCGGGGCGCTCGCCTGGCCCCCGCACCGAGTTCACGCGGTCCCCGATGCGCAACCCCTTCATCAGCTCGTGGCGCCGCGCGAAACCAGCCACGTCCTGCGGGAACGAGATGTTCTTGCGGTACTTGCGCAGCCCCGTCCGGAACACGGTGGCCAGGTGCATCTGCATGTGGTTCAGGGCAATGAGCAAAGCGTGGCCTGATCGAACAGCTCGCGGAGGTCATCGGACGGGAAACGGAAGCACGGGTCCATATGGTTCTGCGCGGTACGGAAACCCACCACCTGATACAGATCGTCCTCCGTGGGCGCGGCCGCCGCCTGCATGTCCAGGTCCCGCCTGCACCGCATGCACACGCCCGCGCACTCCAGAGCGAAACCGTCCGGCGGGTCGCTCGGCGGCACCTCGTCCCACTCGGCCGCCTCCGTGCTGCACGCGGCCAGCCCATCCCCGCCGCGCCGCGACAGCAGCATCTCCTCCGCGAGCGGGTCCGGCGGCTCGCAGGCAGGGTGGAACGCCGGGAACCGCTCCTGGCACTCGTAGCACGTGAACTTCACCACGCGCGTCAGGATCGCCTGCGCCGCCTGCACCGCCCGCACGGACGAGTCGCGCAGCTGCACGTCATACTTCGCCACGCGCAGCGGCACTGTCCTTAGGGCCAGCAGCATGCACTTCTGGTGAAAAATCTCCCGAAGCAACACGCGCTCGGTGGTCAACCCGAAGCTCCCGCCACCCGTGGCCCGTGCGATTGCGAACGCGCCCTTGCGCTTGCAAGTCCCACTTCTCCGCCTGAGGCACTGCCCCGAACACGAACACCTTCCGAACGGCATGTCCTTCCTTCTCTGGGACGCCCCCTGGAGCCCATCTCGTCCGAATCTCCACGCGCAAATCATCGTCGCGGCGGCCGCGCTTCTTCGCCGGCCGCCCTCGCCCTCGAGCCCCGCCACCCCGCCCGCGGCCGCCCGTGGCCCCCTGCTGCAGCGCGCCCAGCCCATCTTGTGCAGGCTCCCGCCAGCCGGCAAGCCGCTCCACGGGCAACGCAACCACGTCGTCGTCCGGCACCACGTTCGCCGCAAACCCAGCCGCGACCCGCGACTCGCGCTGCCACAAAGCACGAAAGTCATCCGCGTCAGCCCCGCCCGGCTAATTGCAGCACCGCACAGCCCGCCACTGCGTCGCGCCGCCCTCGCCCACCACGGGCGTCTGCAACATGCCACACTCGAAGCGCCCCCGGGGCCACACCGAGCGACAACGGAAATCCTCCTCCACAAGAATCTCCTCCCAGGAGGAACGCTCTTCGCTCGGGCCACGACCACGCGCGCGATCCTCCGGCTCCAGCAGCACTCCCCCGAACCGCCCTGGCCGCCCGGGCTCCATCAGCGCACCCCACAACGCGTCGCCGTCCGACCCGTGGATCCGCACGCTCGCCTGGTTGCAACCGCGCCGCGACAGCAGGTACTCACGCACGACATTCACCAGATCCGGTAGCCGCCTCTTCTTCAGGTGGCACGGACGCCACTGCCCACGCGCGCGCACCCCCTCCCCCGCCACGAGGCAACCCAGACCGGCGCGACGCACGCCCCTCCAGCCCCTCGGCCGCTAGCGCCCAGGGCACATCTGCCTCCGCAGGTGGTCCAGCACCGGCGAAACGCACCAGCTCCGGGTTGAGCGCGCCGCGCACCTCGTCCGGCAAGGCCACGTCGTCCTCCGAGGCGACCTCGTGGTCCGACGCAGAGCGCTCGCCCTCACGCTCCGAAGCCGCTAGCTCCACCATCTCCGCGGCGACCTCGCCGCCGCGCCCCATCCGCGGCCAAGTGCCCGGCGCCGCCCTCCACGGCCCATTCTTCCGCGGACGTTTTGCACTCGAGCCTCCTACTGCGCCCCGTCGACGACGCCCTCGCCGCCACAGCGGCCTCCTCTCCAGCGCGCCCGCCCTCCGCGGCCCCGCGCCCCGCGCCAGCCCCGGCGGCCTCCACCTCGGACGTCTTGTGCCCCGGCCGCCGCTTCCGCGCCCCGCGCCCCGCAGCGCCCCCGCCGACCTCTACCTCTGACGTCTTGCGCCCCAACCGCCGTTTCCCGCGGCCCCCGCCCGCGCCCACGGCACAGCCACCCTCGTTCACCGCACCGTCCGCGACGACGACGCCCGCTCCACCGCGCGCAGCGCCCTCGCCATCCGACCCAGGAATCGCCCCCGCGCCCCTCCGCTTTGCCCCACTCCTCCTGCGACGTCTTGCGACCCAGCCGCCGCTTCCGACCACCCCGCCGCACGTCGCCCGCGCCACCGCCGCTCTCCGGCCCAGTGCCCTCCACGGCGTCGCCGCGCCCGCCTCGCGCAGCGGCCTGGCTCGCCGACGCAGCAACCACCCCCGCGCACCGATCCGACGCCCCGCGCAACCACTCCTCCTAGTCCAGGTCGGCGTCGCGAACCTCGTAGTACTCATCTCCACGCGCGCGGGCGCTGCGCAGGCAGGCAAGAGCAAACGCCAGCAGTGGCACCGATCGAATTGCGCCCAATTCCGCATGCAGAACAGGCGCGGGGCCCCATCATCGGCGCCCGCGCACGCCCTGAGCCCTCCGGCGCCTGCGTCGCCACCCTGATCCTCACAGGGCAACTGGCCCGCGTTCTCGTTCGCGCGCAGCCTGTTACCCTTGGAGCGCGGATCGATGTGCGAATAGCACTGCGGTCCCGCAAACTGCACCAGATACTGTTGTTTCAGGGGATACCGTCGCGTCTCCTCAGCGGCCAATCGCAACGCCTCCATGCAATCCCTCTCGCTACAACCCACCTCGGAGGCGTGCAGCTACGCGAGGTACTTGTTGAAGACTGGCCCGACTGGCCAACTGTGCCACATGAAATTCTCCCCGCCCTCACGCCCATTGTACGACTCCCTCTCAGACCCGAACCGAGTTTCGCCCTCCCCGCAACGATCCTGCACAGTCCGCACCCCTGCACCCTGCTCATACACGAAGCCAGACCGCACATGACTCTTGTTCTTTCTGAGATTCTCATGAACTTGCTCGAGGCACTGCTCGTACTCACTGTTCGTTAACACGAACCGACCGTACACGTCCACCTCGCACAGGGACTTCAACTCCGTCTTCATCGCCACCGCCGCCTCCCACATCGCGTGCCGCGCGTACCACTGCTGCGATGGCTTGTTCGCCTTCAGCGCGAACTCGTTGACTTTGTCCACTGCGCGCGCAGGAATGGTGCCCCTGACGCGGCCGTGCGGACACCCATGTCCAGCACACTTCCCGCACACGTCGCGCCTCTTCGTCGGCCGAAGACGGCCCTGCTCCCGCCCCCCGCCTTCTCCCCACGTCAGCCCTTTACCTCGGTCCTCCTCCACAAAGCGCGGCTGGAACTGCCTGGACTCTGCTTCGGACACAAGCCCCCCGTCCGCGGCCCCGCGCTTCCGGCGCGCTCTCTGGGCACTGCGCGGAAAACGAGCCGCCGCATGCCCGGGAGCTGGAACGGGCGCGCCGCGTTCATCGCCGCTGCTGAAATCTGCGACGCCTCGAATACAAGGCACATCAGCCCCCCTGCCCCGCCGCGCGCCCTCGCCCCCACCACCCCCGCCACCCCCCCGAGCGTCTTCTCCGGCAAGACAGCCCGGCTCGCTCTCGGCTACGCGGAACCCCGCATCGTCATCGCCACTGAAATCGTTCACACCTGGAATGCCACGACGACGCCCAGCAGCCGCCCCTCCTCGCCCTGCCCCCCTGCCCCGACCACGCCCACGATCCCCGCCACCCCGCGCGCTGCCGCCAACAACGCTCGCCTCGTCCCTGGCACCAACGAAGCCAACACCCCATCGCCACTGAAGTCGTTGACACCTGGAATGACACGCGCCGCGGCGCTGCCAGCGCTGGCACTCCAGCGAAGCCCCGCCGCGCGTCGCATCGGCGCGTCTCCTGCCCCCTGCGCGCCGCGTCAATCTTCTCTATCACCAGGTGCGCCAACCGCCCCGCCAAACGCCACAGCTGCCCCCCCCCCACTGGCCACCCCCACTTCCACCTCGCCGACCTCACCAGTCGCGCGTCGCTTCCGCGCGGCAACGCTCGCCATGACGTCCGGGTTCCGCGCGCCGCGAAAATTCGCACCTCGCTGACTTTTCGCGGCCACCTTCTTCTTCGGCGCGGTCTTCGGCGCGCCCGCAACCGACAACAGCCACGGCGCGGCGCCAGCTTCTCCAGGAGGCACACCAGCTGCCAGACGACCACCCACATCGACGACACTTTCGACATGTCCCTCCTGATACCACGCGACACTGCCAATTTCCACTCCACCCGCGCAACCCAGAAACCACGCACCCGAACAATCCCCCGGCAGAACATGGTCTCCACTGTCTGCCCCATACACGCGTACCCTCGATCGTCGCGCATCCAGCCACGCCTGAACCATCGCGAAGTTCACTCTCGCCGCGGCGTCTCCGCGCGCCCCGGCACCCAGCATGACTGGCGCACTGCAACTCGAAGAGGCACTCCGCGCGCGCGCTAGCACAGCCACACCCAGACACGCTCAACTGCAAGCACATATTCCGCCACGGCCCCAGAAGATCTCCAGCATCAACGAGTCCGAGTCGCCCCGGCGAGACGCCGCGTCGAAGGCGCCGACGCCACGCCCGAGAGGCGCCAGACTCCGCGGCAGCACCGAATCCAACGCGCAAAGGCCCGTCGCGGAGCACCCCTCCGAGCGACGGCGAAGACACAAGCCACGCGCAGCGCGGCATCACCGACGCACTGCCCCGCCCCCTTCGGCGCCCTCCAGGCAGCATCACCCACGCACTCGCTCGCGCTCTGCCCGGCCCTGCCCAGCGCGCCGCCGACACCAATGCCGGGGGGGGGCCTGCGCGCGAACACGCGCCGCCCCCCGTACTTCCGCGCGCAAAGACCGCGCAAGCCACAATAAAACCACCTCGCGATTCGAACCCTCCCAGCAGACGCCGCGGCATCCGACGCAGCGCCCAGCGCGCACGAGCCATCGCGCGCGTGACACCAAAGCTACCCAAGACAACTTTGCGCTCTATCGGGAACACATCCAGCGCGACGAAAACAACGGCTGCCATCATCGCAACGTCGCCCGCGCTCTTCGCGGCGCCCGGCACCGCGGCAGCGCGCGAAGCAGCGCGCGCACGAGGCTCCGAGTCGACGGCGCGAGCCGCGCGGGCGTTTAGGACTTGCTCCAATCGCCTGCCCCTGCGCGCCCCCCCCAGCGCCCGGCGGCCAGGCGGAGCCCGCTCCGGGGGCGCATCACGCACCAACTGGCGCGGCACGACGGGAGCCAGCGCACCCCCTGCGACGTGCTCGTTCCGCTCGGGGCCGGAACCAGCGCCGAGACCGGGGCCAACGCGGAAACGGAAGCCGGAGACGCGGCCAGAGCCAGAGCCAGAGCCGAGGCTGCGACCGGGGCCGGGCAGACGTCGTCGTCACCGTCGAACCAATCGTCGTCAGCGTCGCCCTCGTCGTCGCTCGCGGGACAAAACCACGGGCTTCCCCCGCCAACCAGCGGTCAGAAAAATTAGCCGCGACCAAGTCGTCGTCGCCCCCCTCCTCCTCCTCCTCCTCCTCCTCCTCCTCCTCCTCCTCCTCCTCCCCTCCTCCTCCTCCTCCTCCTCCTCCTCCTCTCCTCCTCCTCCTCCTCCTCCTCCTCCTCCTCCTCCTCCTCCTCCTCCTCCTCCTCCTCCTCCTCCTCCTCCTCCTCCTCCTCCTCCTCCTCCTCCTCCTCCTCCTCCTCCCTCCCCTTCCTCCTCCCCCTCCTCCTCCTCCATTTCGACCTCCGGGGGGCCCCCGGAACCCCGATCCGCTTCCGGATCCCCCCGGCGCCCCTGCCCAGCACCCCTGCGCGTGCTTTTCCACCGCACCCGCATCCCGCAAGCTTGGAGGGGTCTTCGGACGCCCCGGAGGCTCGAAAATCCTTCAAAACTCGCCCTCCTCCTCCGCGGGAGACCCCCCCCGCCACGACGCGCCTCCAGGAGCCTCTCGGGGAAAATCAGCTAGCGTTTCCCCCTTCCGGCGCACGCCCCCAGAAAACTCTGCACTTCGCTGGCCAACGCACCCCGGAGCCCAAATCCCCGGAGCCAAAAACTCCGCGCGCTGATTTTTCGCGCGAACACGTACGAAAAAATTGCGAGCGGCGCCCCCCGAAACAATTTCCTGCAGAGAAACGCCCCCCCGCGCCCACACCAGACCGGCGACGCGTCGACGACCGCAAATTTTTCGCGGATGACCTTGCGGCAAATTGGCGATAGCGACGGCTTCTCTGCCCCCGGCCCCGCCCCCGGCCGTGCCCGCCGCCAATGTTTCGCAAGAAAACTTGCGATAAAATTGCGATAGTGACGGCTTCCCAGAACACGACTTCCAGAGAAGCTGTTCTCTTCCACCCCGCCCCCGACCCCGCCCGCCCCAAACGCGCCATCAGCCTTTCCAACAAATCACCCGTGGCCTCCGGCCCTGAATATCCGACGCAGTGGGAGATTACCCCGGAGGTTCGGGCCGCCAAAGCACGCCCGCGCCAAAAGACACTGCTGGCCCACACTGCGGCGCGCAGCACTGCCCGTTGCCCCCGCCAGAGAGAAAGCGCTGGCCCACACCGCGGCGCTCAGCACTGCCCCCCCCCCAGCACTGGCCCACACCGCGGCGCGCAGCAATAAGGTCCCCCCCCGCTGGCCCACGCCATGGCACGCAGCAGGGGAGGCGGCGAAGGTCGGAGGGAAAGAGAGAGCGCCCCTCGGCGCCTCCGGCCTAAGCCGAAAGCCCGAAGGGGAGCTTCCGGCGCCGCCAAAAGCCCCCGACCCCCAGTGAAACACAGAGAATGTGCGCGCGACTCGTAGAGCTCCCCTGGGGGCGAAGCGGCGAAGCTAGAAAGTAATTCCGGCGCGCCGGGGAGCTAGTTGGCAACAAACATATCGACGGAAGTGTTGTCTTCTTCTATTGATGACTCATTTGAAATCATTTTCTCGAAATTCCACAAGTCGTTTAAGCTCTAGTATGTTTGCTCCTCATATTCGATATTATTCCCACTCGCCATCTTAATATCAGGTCATTCGGGTACCTACTACTGCCAAAAAGCATCGGGGCGGGATCGGCTGTTTTGCGTCATCTTGGCAGGTTCTGTCAGATTTCTCAGCCTAACTCGAGCTGTAGAAGAGCTACAGAGCTGGCAGGCACAGCTAATTCATCTAGAATCACCAGGCGCGTTCGTCTCAAGTATCTAAGTGTCTGAACTCGGTCTGCTACCAGAGCTGGGTCCGCTAAACTATTCGTATTCTGCGAATATTATTGGAGATAATGCTGAGCTTATTGGTTTAACTCGAGCTGTAGATGAGCTACAGAGCTGTTCGGCACATAAATCGGAAGAGAATGATCAGATGCGCTAGTCCAACGAATTCAGATGCCCGAACTCGGTTTGCTACCAGAGCTGGGTCCGAAAAAACCATGTGTATCCTGCTAACTGTTTGATGAGATGATGCCGGTGGTTTTCTTGACTTATCTCGAGCTGCAGATGAGCTGCAGAGCTGTTTGGCGCAGCAATCGGAAGCAAATGTTCATAAGCGCTAGTCTGAAGTGTCTAGATGCCCGAACTCGGTCTGCTACCAGAGCTGTGCCCGCAAAACTATTCGCATTCTCCTAATGTTCACAGGTCCTTTTCTTGAATTAACTCGAGCTGCGGATGAGCTACAGAGTTGTTTGGCGCAGCAACCGGAAGCAAATCATCAGACGCGCTAGTCTGAAGTATCCAGACACCCGTACTGGGTCTGCTTCCAGAGGTGGAACCAAAAGAACTCTCGTACCCAGAGATAACGACGCCTTCCTTGATGTAGCTCGAGCTGCAGATGAGATTAGAGCCGGTCGGCACAGCACTTGGACGACGATCATCAGGAGCGCTCGCTGCAAGTATCTAATTGTTAAAAATCGGTCTGCTACCAGAGCTGGAACAAACAACTATGCGTAGTTATGCTCCTCGTTCTCTTCCTTCTCTTATTTATCCTCCCCTTCTTCCTTCTCCATCTGCTCTTTCTCCTCTTCCTCCTCCTTCTCTTCCTCCTTCTTCTGATCCCCTCACCCTCGCGCGCGCGGAATGCGAGATTGCCGCGCCCGCATTGCACGAGGAAGCTCTGCGAGTTCCCGGCGGCAACCATGGTGACGCTTTACCGCCGGCTTCCAGTTTGCGCGCGCGCGTGTGTTTTGTCGTTTTGTTTCGCGCCGCCCCGGCCCCCTCGCGCGCGCGCCCGGGGGGCCGGGCCGGCGCTGGTTGAGCCGAAAGGGCAGTGGCGGGGTGTCTCTCCCTCTCGCTCCCCTCTCCTGCTCCTCTCCTCTCCGTCCCCTGTCCGTTGTCTCTGCGGCCCCCTTCTGCTCCCTGCTGCCCCCCTTCCCGCTGCTTCTCCTGCTCCCTTACCCTCCCCCAGACCGAGCGCCCGATCCAGAGCGGGCCCGAGCCCGAGCCCAAGCCCGAGCCCGAGCTCGCACCCGGAGCCCAAGCCCGAGTCCGAGCCTAGCCCAGGCAGCAGCCGCAGCCCTGACCGCAGCCGCGGCCGGGAGAAGAAAAACACTGCGATAATTCGCGAAGTCCCCCCTCCCCGCCGCGGCCGCAGCAGCAGCCGCAGCCGCGGCCGCGCCTGGAGGGAGGAATTCCCCATTTCCAGCCGCGGGCAGCAGCCGCAACCCCGACCATAGCCGTAAGAAGAAAACCACCGCGAAAAAATCGCGATAGTTTCCCCTCACAGCAGCCGGAGCTCCGACCGCAGCCACGGCCGCGGCTCGAAAAGCAAAACTACCGCGAGAAAATCGCGATAGTCACCGCGATCGCAGTCGCCCGCAGCCGCGGCCGCGGCTAGGAAAGGAATTATCCCGGCACAGCAACCTAACAGCGATGTGTAGGAGCATATCTGGAAGCATTCCCCTTAAGATTCAGATGACAACCCAGTTGTAGAATTCTGCTGTTCTCGAAGTCGTAGTCGCATTCGCGATGACAGACGCAGCGGCAACGGCAGTCGCAGTCACAGCCTCAGCCTCAGCCTGCCTCAGCCTCAGCCTCAGCCTGCCTCAGCCTCAGCCTGCCTCAGCCTCAGCCTCAGCCTGCCGCAGCCTCACCCTGCAGCCTCAGCCTCAGCCTCAGCCTCAGCCAGCCTCAGCATCAGCCTGCCTCAGCATCAGCCTGCCTCAGCCTCAGCCTCAGCCTGCCTCTGCCTCAGCCTCAGCCTGCCTCAGCCTCATCAGCCTCAGCCTCAGCCTGCCTCAGCATCAGCCTGCCTGCCTCAGCCTCAGCCTCAGCCTCAGCCTCAGCCTCAGCCTGCTTCAGCCTCAGCCTCAGTCTGCCTCAGCCTCACTCTCAGCCTCAGCCTCAGCCTGCATCAGCCTCAGCCTCAGCCTCAGCCTGCCTCAGCCGCAGCCTGCCTCAGCCTCAGCATCAGCCTGTCTCAGCCTCAGCATCAGCCTGCTTCAGCCTGAGCCTCAGTCTGCCTTCAGCCTCGGCCTCAGCCTCAGCCTGCCGCAGCCTCAGCCCGCCTCAGCCTCAGCCTCAGCCTCAGCCTGCCTCAGCATCAGCCTGCCTCAGCCTCAGCCTCAGCCTCAGTCTGCCTTCAGACTCGGCCTAAGCATCAGCCTGCCTCAGCCTCAGCCTAACCCTCAGCCTCAGCCTCAGCCTGCCTCAGCCTCAGCCTCAGCCTGCTTCAGCCTCAGCATCAGTCTGCCTTCAGCCTCGGCCTCAGCATCAGCCTGCCTCAGCCTCAGCCTGCATCAGCTCAGCCTCAGCCTCAGCCTCAGCCTGCCTCAGCATCAGCCTGCCTCAGCCTCAGCCTCAGCCTGCCTCAGCCTCAGCCTCAGCCTGCTTCAGCCTCAGCCTCAGTCTGCCTTCAGCCTCGGCCTCAGCCTGCCTCAGCCTCAGCCTGCATCAGCCTCAGCCTCAGCCTCAGCCTGCCTCAGCATCAGCCTGCCTCAGCCTCAGCCTCAGCCTCAGCCTCAGCCTCAGCCCTCAGCCTCAGCCTCAGCCTCAGCCTCAGCCTGCCATCAGCCTCAGCCTCAGCCTCAGCCTTCAGCCTCAGCCTGCCTCAGCCTCAGCCTCAGCCTGCCTCAGCCTCAGCCTGCCTCAGCCTCAGCCTCAGCCTGCCTCAGCCTCAGCCTCAGCCTGCTTCAGCCTCAGCCTCAGTCTGCCTTCAGCCTCTGCCTCAGCCTCAGCCTGCCTCAGCCTCAGCCTGCATCAGCCTCAGCCTGCCTCAGCTCAGCCTGCTTCAGCCTCAGCCTCAGCCTGCCTCAGCCTCAGCCTCAGCCTGCTTCAGCCTCAGCCTCAGTCTGCCTTCAGCCTCTGCCTCAGCCTCAGCCTGCCTCAGCCTCAGCCTGCCTCAGCCTGCCTCAGCCTCAGCCTCAGCCTGCCTGAGCAATCAAAATGTGGCCCGGGAATGGAATTCAGGGAACTCGAAGAGCAAGAACACGAAGTGGCCTACAGTTGGCTCCGGGCATTCAAAATATAGCCCGGGAATGAAATTCTGTACTCGAACAACACGAAGTGGCCTACAGTTGGCTGCGGGTATTGAAAATGTGGCGCGGGAACGGAGTTCTGGGAACTCGACGAGCACGAAGTGGCCTACAGTTGGCTCCGGGCATTAAAAATGTGGCCCGGGAATGGAGTTCTGGGAACTCGAAGAGCACGAAGTGGCTTACAGTTGGCTCCGGGCATTCAAAATGTGGCCCGGGAATGGAGTTCTCACGAACTGTGTAACTGTTTGCTTAAAACGACTTCCGCGGATTCTCCCCGGACCCTGCCCGGATCAGTCTTCGCTGTTAAATAAAAACCACCGCAAGAACCCCGTCCCAGCCGCGCCGCAGCCATGGCCGCAGCCGAGGCGAAAGGGAAACCACCTCGAAAAATTCAGGAACGGCCGCAGCCGCAGCCCTAAGAGCAGCCAGGGCCGCAGCCAGAAGAGAGAACCACCCAGAAAATTCGCCATAGTTTTCCGCCCTCAGCCACAGCAGCCACTGTCGCAGTCGCGGCCCCAGCTGCTGCAGTAAAACCACCAGAAGATCCGGATAGTTACCCCCTTCCGGCCCCGTCGCAGCAGCTGCAGCCGCAGCTGGGACACGACGGCTGCGACCGCTGCTGGGAGAAGAGACCACTGCGTACAAATCACGATAAATTCTCACTCCCAGCGGCGACGGCAGCCATGGCCGCGAAAACTATTCCAGAAAAATTATAATAAGTTCCCCTTCCAGCCGCGGATGCGACTGTAGCCGTAGCCCCAGGCCGCAGCCGTGGCCGCAAGAATCGACTTCGCCATACAGTTCAATTTATTTCTTGTTATCTGTCCACTTTCTGAAATCAAAAACTCAGATAGCAAAAAGGCACTGACACAAACACGCCCGCACGCACGCAAAGAGACACACGCAAACAGAGACACATACAGACACACACATACACACAACACAACACACAACACAACACACAACACAACCCACAACACAACACACAACACACAACAAAAGACAACACAACACAATGGAACGCAACACATCACATACAAACAAACAAAGAAACACGCACACACACACACACACACACACACACACACACACACACACACACACACACACACACACACACACACACACACACACACACACACACACACACACACACACACACACACACACACACGCCCACACACACACACACACACACACACAATTGCGAGGGCAATTCCCAACACTGGGAGCCGGCGGTAAACCGTCAACCTTGGTATTTGTTGGCCTTGCGCGGGCTCCAGGGCGCTGTCCGCAGCGCCGCCCGACTGGGCGCCTAGCGAGCCAAGCAGGTCTAAGCGGAGGGCGCGTGTGAGCGCCTCGGCGGCAGCCAGTTCACAATCTGCGATCGTGGAGCGCGGTGGTAAAAGGCAGGCACTGGAGGCGATGCCCCTCCAAACGAGGGCATCACGTGGCTCGCTCCCTGGGGTCCTCCTGCGGGCTATCTGACGAGAGCCGAATGAAGAAGGAGTGGCGCGGTAGGTCGGACCCCACTGACAGTAATCCAAGAGGCCTTTCTGCAGCCAAAAACCACATCCGCAACCGTTGCCGTCCACTCCCCCATCGCATGCCCCACGATAGGCGACATGCATGAGATATTGTGACCCAATCGGACTGCATGCAACCTGATTGGAGTAGAAAGTGCGGCCCTCTCGGGCCAGGTGGGTGAGCTCGTCGGCCCTGGTGTTATCTTCCCTGTACCAATGTCGATATAAGTCCCGTCCTATGTTCGCCGCGCGGATGTTCGCACGGCAGCTCAGCTCGCACACGGTCTCCACACACTCCGCAACTCTGTCGGCACAACCCTGATTATGGCACCTCCACCTCCCTTGGAGCCACGACGAGACCAGTAGTGAGTCCCCTTGGAGGTCCACGCCTATCCCCTCGCTCAAGACGTCCCAAACCGTAGCACGCTGACATATCGTGGCCAAACGCTTGGACTGTTTCTCAAGGGCCTCAGGAGTCGTTCCCTCGGTGGACTGCTTGGCCTCGAACTGGGTGGAGGTCCAGCTGGGGCCTGTGGTGGCAACGTACCAGTATTCAGAGATTTTGCGTTTACCGACATGTCCCAAGATCGTCCGCCACAACTTCACAAAGCCTGTGTATGCGTCGTCAAAGCTGTCCCACCAGCAGGGTCCCAAGACTTCCCTATACGGGTATTGCCAGGTCCGTTGACCTATACTCATGGGACCAAATCGTCTCCTGGTGCCCGAGCGTGCCAGTGAGAGCTGCCCCAATGCATGCAAACAAGATGTTAGGTCGTCTCTCCGAGACGTCCACTCAGGATTGTCGAGGAGCAGAGTGCCTCGGCTGTCCAAAAAGGTACGTGAGCACAGCCCGTCCCCTCTGTCGATCCTCCGTCTCACATCCCTCCCATCCTCCGTATCCGTCTCCCTGGCAGTGTAACGGGAATGGATAGCAAGCTGACCGTGCACATACTGGGCCACACTTCGTGCAACATTAAAACTGCGCGCGCATATCAACTGCGCGATAGACTGAAAACCTTCCTCACAAAATTGCCGTCGGACGTGGTCTAATCGTCGTGGTCTCCATATGTCCCAGCTCTCAGTGGCTGGCTTCCTGCGCCCGAACATAGACATGAGTAGACTCCCCTCGCAGCTGTGCAATAATCGTAGCCCTCTGCACCAAGTGTACAGCAGTCGAGGCCGTAGGCCATAAGGCTCTGAACTCTCTGTTGATATCTATAGAACTTAGCCCGTGGACTCACGGATTTAGAACGAAAATACGGCGCTTGTGCCAACAAAAAAGAGAAACAACAAAAGAAGGAGAGAGAGAGAAAAAAAAAAAAAAAAAAAAAAAAAAAAAAAAAAAAAAAAAAAAAAAAAAAAAAAAAAAAAAAAAAAAAAAAAAAAAAAAAAAAAAAAAAAAAAAAACGTCCTCCTGGCCATCGTGATCCGATGACGAATATCTCCATGTGTATTATCAAGCTCTGATTCTACGATCGTGCCTAGTACCTGCATCTTCGTCACTTTCTTGAGCGGGAAAGGTATCCCTGCTATATCGACTTCAAAAGAGCACGGCGGGGCGTCTCCTGCAATCATATACTCGAGAGGAGTCTGGTTTCCATGACAATCCCCAGTCTCTGAAGCAAGTGGTGAGTGATGTCAGGAGGTATTGTAAGTCCTGAGCCGAGGTCGCAACGAGATATATGTTATCCGCCCACAAGGCATGTGAGCACCTGCACACGTCCATAGATACATCCAAGATGTCCGTCACAGGGTATCCTAGCTGGAGGTCCTCCCAAGACTTGAATAGGTCAGCACACATCGCAAGCACCACAATATTAAAGAGTAAGGGACTCTCTGTGCCCCCCGTACGGATAGAGCGGTCCCACGATGTAGTAGCCTCCAAGCCCTCGAAACCTAATATACCCGACGTCCCAACAAGTGGTTCCAGGATACCGTGCGTGAGCCTAGGGTGGACTTTGAGGGCCTCCAGAGCACGCGCCACAGCTTGGATCGTGATGTTGTCGAAAGCCTTTTGGATATCGGCCTGCGCAACGTAAGCAGTTTGATCGTTGTTGTTTTTGCCCCAGACGCTCCCATGTTGACATATCTGTTTGAGTGGCCCCACGATCTCCCAAAGGCTCCTACCAGGGCTGAAACCGTAGAGTCCCAGACGTTGGAGGTCCCCAGACACCTCCGCCTCCAGTGTAATGGCGAGGGATGTGAGATACCATTTGGCAAGACTATTGGCAACGACAATCGAGCGTGTCGCACTCAATGATCGTAGCGTGGGTACCTTCGGCATCAACGTGATGAGAACCTGTCGCCATGTATCAGGAGTCGGAGAGCATGCACGATAGATAAAGAGAAATGTGGTGTAGATATGGCGGATAGATCTCCACGTGAGCGATTTCAGCAACTCGGCTGCACATCCGTCGGGCCCGCACGACCTCCCCGTGCGAAGGCGGGCTCCCGCTCTGAGCACAACAGCAAAAAAGAGCTTCGGCGCTGGCCGACGTGACACATTGGCTGGCCTGCTCCCGCAAGCGTCGTAGCAAAGAGAGGTGCTCTGAGCGAGACTGTGCACACGACATGGTTGTCGCCCCGTGTATCTGAAGCGCATCCTCCCACTTCCACCGATCCTCCGTAACCTCCCCATCCACCTCCAACGATGTAGTCTGAACCCGCTGTGTTTGCCTTCCACACTCAAACTCCCACGTAAGTCGGACCCTGTCGTACTGTCGTTTGTGGGGTCTGATTTGTTGTGTAATGGCTTGCATTTGGGCTCTCTTATCTTGGGGGTCCATGTCGGTGCGTGACTTCAGCCTACGGTACACGGACTGGAGATCGGCCAACACCGCCGGCTTGACAGGCGCGGAACTGACTGCTGGCGGCACAAGGTAGGGATCGGCGAGACCAGACAAGTATGACCCGATGTCTGCTGGGGATGCGGAATGCCGATGTCCGCGAGAGAGGCGAACTGGGATTGTTGGAGCTGGTCCGAGAAGGGCTGACGAGCCGTGGAGGTAGGGCGGGGTTGGGAGCGGGGTCGATATCGGAGATCACGAACCTGGGGTCGAATCTCGAACTTGAGAAAGGCATGATCTGAGTAGTGGCTGTGGAATCCGTCACGCAGCCATTTCACTATGGTCTCTCCTCTCCCCCAGGCCGTCGGAATGCAAACGTAATCTAGCACTTTGCTAGGGCTGGCGGCTCCCCACTTCCAGTAGGTCGGAGTCCGTTCTGCGAAAATATTGATGGCACAGATTCCCTCCCCCCCATGAAGTGTTCAAGGTGCTCCCTCATCATCTGCTCCCTCCACCGTCTGCTCTCCGAATTGTTCCCATATCCTCTTCGCCGTGTCATCATAAGTCCCTCCCCCGTGATCTGCTCCCCCCGTGTCGACACAAGGTCAGGCGTAAGCTCCACATTGGCGTCACACACAAGAAGCAAGCGAGCGCCTGGGAGCCTCTGCACCGCCCCACGGCGTACTTGCCGCAATTGTCGGCACACTGTCTCCATATCCGTCGGAGAATCATCATACAAGCTGTCTCTGAAATAAGCACTGCAGACGCAAACACCGTTACCGAAAAGCACACCCACGATCCTATCTAAGTTGACCCAAGTATGAATTATATTGCATTGGTACAATGCCCTTACCAGAACCCCTGCTCGGAGACAGCTGGATCGATAACCCAGCCAACCAAGCCGTCTGAACCCATCGGAGAAAAGTAAATGCTGGCACTCCTGGAGGCCAATCACCCGGACTCCTTCATGAAGGAGCTGTCTGCATACGGCAAATCCTCTAGCATCACGGCGGCCAACTCTGGCAACATTCATAGAACCTGCCGCGAAAGGCTTGCTGCCTCTGTCCGCGCTCTCGCGGCGCCCTCACTCCAAGCTGGATTGGAAAGCGGCCACTGTGGTCTGGATACCGTAACAAGGCAAGACCGTGTCCCATGTTCCAGCGTGCTTCTGGTGCCTTCCAAACTGCAAGCTCGATGGGCCGATGGGTCTGGAGGTCGGGCGGTGCTAATGCCTTTGCCCGATCCTGTCTGACTCGTGATGTCAAAAATTGTGTTCGGATATTAGTTGAGAATCTTTCGCCCCCAGGCGTCATGGAAACGTCCCACGGCAGCAATGTGACCCTCCTTCCACTCTGGAGCCTAGATATTGATGATAATTTTCTTGGGATGACGGTACGTATCTTTGAGGATGTGCTGCATGGCGCGATATCCTGCGAGCATCTTTCGAGCATCTGTGCGTTGACTAGGATCAAGATAATCGCATCCCGCCAAGGTTTACAGTTCCACAGTGCATCCGCATCCGTGCCTTCACAAAACTTGATTCGGCAGAAAGAAAACATGCGCTGGTTACCATACGAAGGACACCAACATCATCCACTTTGGCTCTATCTTTCTCCCCGAGGAGGTCAAGTAAGTTTCGAATAAGGTGCTGGCAATCGAAGTCCGTGATCTGCGTCTCTGAGCGCGTCATCGCACTGGACGTATCCGCGACCCAGCCGCGGAGCTCGATATATGATGGATTCCATTGTCGCTGGACTTCTGCTCCCCCAACCGACGACGCGCCTCCGGCACTCGGCGCCGCCGTGAAAGCCGACGTACCTGCTTTCATGGAAGCGATCTCCTTCTCAAGGCGGTCGAGTTAGGTGTCCTGCTGATCGTTGTGAGCCCTGAGCGAATCAAGATCATCTCTGACCTCTGCGATTTCCTGCTTGAGCTCAATCATGTTCTCGGACAAGAGGGAAGCCAGGGCGCTCAGGGCATCTCCGAGCTTGCCGAAGTAGTGGGGTACGTCATCCGCCTTGCAAGCTTCACTGAACGAGGCCATAGATTTCTCACATGCCTCTCGTTTCGCCTCCAATGCCGTCGGCTTTGCCCGTCCCTTGACCCTGCGGTCGTCGCCCATGAATACATTAGGCACCGCCGTCGTCATACTGGGAACCGGCGATAAACCGTAAACCTGGCTACCGCTGGGAACCTCGTAGAGCTTTTTTCTTGCGCAGCAGTCGTCGGAACACATGAAGAAAGTTTCTGGAGCGAGAAACGAAGAACTCACAAAATCGCGTTTTTCTGTTTTTATCCAACGTCGGTTCCTCCAAGTGATTTGATAGTAATACTGCACCTATGAGCCTGAAAATTTTACTGGCAGACGCGCCATAACCCGCTACAGGTGCAAAAAATGCTTTATGAAAATGAATTCTCAAATTTCTTTCAATATTTTGCAAAATCATCCAAAAATTACCACTTTGTCCTTTCTGGCCGGGTCGGCCAACTGGAATCGGCGGTAAACCGTCAACCAGATTACCGCCGGGGCCCTCGTAGAGCTCTTTTCTCGCACGGCGCAGCTCGGTACACATTCAGGTAGAGTCTGGAAGAAGACGCAAAAGAACTCGAAAAAACAAGTTTTTATGTTTATATATAAACACGGTTTCGCCAAGTGTTTTGGTAGTAATACTGCACTTACAGACCTGATGATTGACAAGCGAACGCAAAATAACCCACTACAGGTGCGAAAAATACCAGATCTCAAAACGAATGTTGAAATCTCTCACGAAGTTCGTTCAACCGACCCAAAGTTCGCACATTGTCCGTCGGGGCCGGGTCGGCCAACTAGCTGCACCCCGCGCCCGAATTCCTCTAGCTCATCGATGCCGAAGAGCTCTACGAGGTACTAGCTCCACCCCGCGCCGGAACTGGGCGCCGGCGGTAAACCGTCAACCTTTCTTACCGCCGGGGAACTCGTAGAGCTTCCTGACAATATATAATGTGGAAAAGAATTTCAGAGAACGACTAGTTTTTCAGCCCAAGCGATTATAGACCTCTCAAGATGACTCTAACTAAACAAACGAACGGTTTTCCAATCGAGCTCGAGTATGAAACCGAGTTCAGACCTCTGAATGCGACAGGCGGACGCGTCTGATGTCTGCGGATCGATTCCTGTGATTACCAGCTCTGCAGCCCCCCATACAGCCTGAGTTAAGTGCAGAAAACCGAGAGTATCTCTCAGGATGACTCGAATAATACAACAGTTTCGCGGATCTCGTTCGAGCATCAGACCGAGTTCCGAGCTCTCGGTTCGACGAACGAACGCGCCTGATGTCTCGAAATCGATTCCTGTGACCAGCAGCACTGTAGCCCTCCCCCAGCACGATTTAAGTACAGAAAACCGAGAGCACTTCTCAAGATGACTCAAACAATACCAATAGGTTCGCGAACCGAGCTCGGGAAGGAGGCCGAGTTCAGAGCTCTTGATTCAACAGACGAACGCGCCTGATAATTCTCAATCGATTTCTGTGATTATCAGCTCTGTGGCTGCTCTAAAGATCGAGTTAAGTACGAAAAACCGAGAGCGTCTGCTACAATGACTCGAATAATACGAATAGGTTTGCGACCCTAGCTCGGTTAGCAGACCGAGTTCACACCTCTGGATTCAACAGGCGAACGCGCCTGATCATTCTGAATGCATTAGCTGTGCTGACCAGCTCTGTAGTTGTCCTGAAGCTCGTTTTCTTGAGAAAACCGACAGCGCGTATGAAGATGACTCGAAACGGCCGATCCCGCCAGAGTGCTTTTTGGCCTTCGAAGTTACCCGATCGAGCTGAGATCAAGATGGCGAGCGGGAATAAGATCGAATATCATGGGAAAAAATACTAGAGCTCTAACGAATGGTCAAATTTTCAGAACAAAATTTTCAACCGACCAAAAGTCACCAAAAGGTCCGTCGAGATTTTTCTTGCCAACTAGCTCTCCAGCTCCCCGGAATTACTCTTAAGCTTCCAGCAATAACTTGCTAAGGGAAGCTCTACGAGTTACTGGCGCCGGCGGTGAACCGTCAACCTGGTCACCGCCGGGAACCTCGTAGAGCTCCTCACACGCGTAAGAGTGCTTAGCATCATAAGGGAGGGCTTCTGGAAGCTTTTCTCCAAAAAAGAAAACATGATTTTTTTTTGATCTCAACATAGATCCAAGTGTTTTGATAGTAAACGGGCATGTAGTGAGCTCATATTAAGACGCAGAGACCCTCATAGTCGTTTACAGGTGCGAAAAATCTGCTTTCTCAAAATGAATGGTCGAATATCTTTCAAATGTTCGCAAAACCACCCAAAAGTTGCCACGTTGTCCGCCTCGGCCGGCTGGGCCAACTGGAACCGGCGGTAAACCGTCAACCTGGTTTTTTGAGTTTGAGTCAGGGCGCGGACAGCTGTGACAGCTGAGCCCTAAGACTCCCAACCTGGTTACCGCCGGGAACCTCGTAGAGCTCTTTTCTTGCATAGCGATCGTCGGAACATAGAGAAAGCTTCTGAGGCGAGAAACGAAAAACTCGAAAAATCATGTCTTTTTTTCGTTTTTATACAACCTCGGTTCCTCCAAGTGTTTTGATAGTAATACTGCATCTATGGACCTGAAAATTTCACTGGCAGACGCGTCATAACCCACTACAGGTGCGAAAAATCTGCTTTCTCAAAATAAATGGTCAAATATCTTTCAAATATTCGCAAACCCACCCAAAAGTTACCACTTTGTCCGTTCTGGCCGGGTCGGCCAACTAGCTCCACCCCGCGCCGGAATTCCTCTAGCTCATCGATGCCGAAGAGCTCTACGAGGTACTAGCTCCATCCCGCGCCGGAATTCCTCTAGCTCATCGATGCCGAAGAGCTCTACGAGGTACTTGTAAGCGTCCAAAACCCGGATAGCGAGGCAAGGCGCGGAGCGCAGAGCGCTCGAAAGCGGCGCACGGCGACCTCTGCCAGGCCGCCCGGAACGATGCGTGGAGCGCTGGAAACCTCGCAGGAGAAACCTGCGGGGGCGTCTTCTACAACTGGGCGCCGGCGGTAAACCGTCAACCTTTGTTACCGCCGGGGGACTCGTAGAGCTTCCTGACAACATATAATGTCGAAACAAATTGCAGAGAAAAAACAGTTTTTCAGCCGAACTCGAGTATCAGATATTCAGACCTCTCAATGCGACAGGCGGACGCGTCTGATGTCTCCAAATCTATTACCCGCCCTGCAGCCTCCCTATAGCCCGAGTTGAGTGCAGACAGCCGACAGCAGCTATCAAGATGACTGGAAGAATACGAAGAGTTTCGCGATTCTGGGCAGCAGACCGAGTTCAGAGTGATTCGACAGACAAACGCGACTGATGATTCTGAATCAGTTTCTATAAGTATCAGCCCTGTAGCTATCATTTAGCTCGAGTTAAGTACAGGAAACCGAGAGTGCATGTCAAGGTGATTCGAATAATACGAATAGGTTTCCGGACCTGGCTCGACTAGCAGACCGAGTTCAGACCTCTGGTTGGAACAGCCGAACGCGCCTGATCATTCTGGGTCGATAAGGTGTGCTTACCAGCTCTGTAGCTGTTCTATATCTCGAGTTAAGTTCAGAATACCGACAGTGCGAATCATGATGACTCGAATAATACAAATAGCTTTGCGGACCTAGCTCGGCTAGCAAACCGAGTTCGCAGCGCTGGGTTGAACAGACGAACGCGCCATCATTCTACATCGATTAGCTGTGCTTACCAGCTCTCTAGCTGTCATGAACTCGAAGTATCTTGGAAAAACCAACAGCGCGTAACAAGATGACTCGAAACGGCCGATTCCGCCACAGTGCTTTTCGATAGTAATACCCATCCGATCGAGCTCAGATCAAGATGGCGAGCGGGAATAAGATCGAATATCACGTGAAAAAAAATACTAGAGCACAAACGAATTGTTGAATATCGAGAAACAAATTTTCAACCGACCAAAAGTTGTCAAAAGTCGGGGGACTCGTAGAGCTTCCGAGCTCGACTTCAATTGAGACAACCGCACCTACCAACATTCTGACTCATAGCGACTATTTTTTTACATCTGAATGCGACAGGCAGACGCGTCTGATGTCTGCGAATCGACTCCTCATTACCAACCCTCAGCCCGAGTTAAGTGCGGAAAACCGACAGCTCTCAGAATGACTCGAACAATACAATAATTATGCGAATCTAGTTCGGGCAGCAGACCCAGTTCCGAGCTTTGGATTCGACAGGCGATGATCTCTTCAAATCGATCACAACAAGCACTGTAGCCCCCCTGAGGGCGAGTTGAGTGAAAAAACCGATAGCAATTCTCAAGATCACTCGACCAATACGAATAATTTTGTGATTCGAGATCGAGCAGCAAACCGAGTTCAGAGCTCTGGATTCGACAGACAAACGCAACAGATGATTCTGGATCAGTTCCTGTAAATATTAGCTCTGTAGCGGTCCTACAGCTCGAGTTAAGTACCGAAAATCGAGAGCACCTGTCAAGATGACTCGAATAATACGAATAGGTTTGCGGACCTAGCTCGGCTAGCAGATCGAGTTCAGACCTCTGGGTTCAACAGGCGAACGCGCCTGATCATTCTGGATCTATTAGCTGTGCTAACCAGCTCGAGAAAACCGTCACCGTGTATCAAGATGACTCGAAACGGCCGATACACAGAAAAAAATACTAGAGCTCTAACGAATTGTCAAATTTCGAGAACAAAACTGGCGCCGGCGGTAACCCGTCAACCTGGTCACCGTCGGGAACCTCGTAGCATTGCATCCGTGACAAAGCTCAGGATGAAAGCAAGAGCTTCTGGCAGCTTTTCTACAAAAACTTCAAGTTGAGATTTTTCGGAGTCAACATGAAGTCGGTTGCTCCAAGTAAACTGGTATTAAAAATGGTGCTAGAGAGCTGAGCTGCTCAGGGAACAAAGTTTATATGTCAATGCTCGGAGTAAAAATCTGCTTTCTCAAAATGAATGGTCAAATATCTTTCAAATCTTAGCAAAACCGACCAAAAGTTAACACTTTGTCCTTTCTGGCCGGGTCGCCAACTAGCTCCACCCCGCGCCGGAATTCCTCTAGCTCATCGATGCCGAAGAGCTCTACGAGGTACTTGTAAGCGTCCACTGGGCGCCGGCGGTAAACCGTCAACCTTGGTTACCGCCGGGGAACTCGTAGAGCTTCCAAGCTCGACTTAAGTTGAGAAAACCGAGCACCTACCAACATTCTGACTCATAGTCAATATTTTTTGACCTCTGAATGCGACAAGCGGACGCGTCTGATCAGACCGAGTTCAGACCTCTCAATGCTACAGGCGGACGCGTCTGATGTCTGCGAATCGACTCATGTGATTACCAGCCCTGCAGCCCCCCTACATCCCGAGTTAAGTGCAGAAAGCCGACAGCATCTCTCAGGATGACTCGAATAATATAATAGTTTCGCAGACCTGTTTCGAGCAGCAGATCAAGTTCTGAGCTCTCGGATCGACCAACAAACGCCCCTGATGTGTGGAAAACGATTTCCATGACCCGCAGCACTGTAGTCCTCCCCCAGCACGAGTTGAGTGCAGAAAATTGAGAGCACGTTTCACGATGATTCGGACAATACGAATAGTTTCGCGAACCTAGCTCGGGCAGCAGGCCGAGTTCAGAGCTCTCGATACGACAGACAAACGCGCCCGATAATTTTCAATCGATTTCTGTGACTGTAGGCTCTGTAGCTGCCTACAGCTCGAGTTAAGTACAGCAACTACCGAGAGCGTTCGTCAAGATTCCAATAATACGAATAGGTTTGCGGACCTAGCTCGGCTAGCAGACCGAGTTCAGACCTCTGGATTCGACAGGCGAGCGCGCCTGATGATTGTGAGTGCAATAGGCGTGCTTATCAGCTCTGTAGCTGCCCTGCAGCTCGAATTAAGTAGAAAATACCGACAACGCGTATCAATATGACTCGAATAATACAAATAGGTTTGCGAACCTAGCTCGGCTAGCAGACTGAGTTCAGACCTATGGATTCAACAGGCGAACACGCCTGATGATTCTGGGTGCAATAGGTGTGCTTACCAGCACTCTAGCTGCCCTACAGCTCGAGTTAAGTAGAAAATACCGACAACGCGTATCAAGTTGACTCGACTAATACGAATAGATTTGCGGACCTAGCTCGGCTAGCAGACCGAGTTCAGACCTATGGATTCAACAGACGAACGCGCCTAATGATTCTGAACGCGATAGGTCTGCTTACCAGCACTGTAGCTGCTACAGCTCGAGTTAAAGAGAAAATACCGACAACGCGTATCAAGTTGACTCGAATTATACGAAGGTTTGCGCACCTAGCTCGGCTAGTAGACCGAGTTGAGACCTATGGATTCAACAGGCGAACGCATCCAATCATTCTGAGTGCGATAGCTGTACTTACCAGCACTGTAGCTGCGCTACAGCTCGATTTAAGTACAAAATACCGATTACGCGTATCAAGATGACTCGAAACGGCCGATCCCGCCAGTGTGCTTTTTGACCTTCAAAGTTACCCGAGCTGAGATCAAGATGGCGAGCGGGACTAAGATCGAATATCACGGGAAAAAATACTAGAGCTCTAACGAATGGTCAAATTTCGAGAACATAATTTTCAACCGACCAAAAGTTGTGGAAACTTCAGTTCTTTTTTTTTCGAGCCATCTAGCTCTCCGGCGCGCCGGAAATACTCTTAGCTTCCAGCTATAACTAGCTAAGGGAAACGTTCAAAACCCGGATAGGGAGGCCAAGCGCGCAATGCTGCACGAGAACCTCTGCCAGGCCGCCTGAAACGATGCGCGGGACGCTGGAAACCTCGCAGGAGACGCTTGCAGGGGCGCCGTTTACGATGCGTGGGGCCCTGCAGAGCGCGCAAGGAAGATCTGCCTGGGAGCCTGGAAGAACTGCCGAAGCTCTTCCGAAGCTCTGCCGAAGCGCTTCGCGCACCCTGGAACCACGCGTATTGGGAAACGCTAGGAAGCCACGCTCCCGGACCCGCTGCAACCTCCGGCAACTTGCTGGAAAGATCGTGGACCGGCGAAGGTGGGCGTGTGCTTCTCGCCACCCACCTCCGGCTTCTTATCTGAAACCCTAAGCTCACCAAGGAGCTATTCCGGAAAAACGCGGATAGCGAGGCCAAGCGCGGAATGCCGCACGGGGACCTCTGCAAGGCCGCCTGAAACGATGCGCGGGACGCTGGAAACCTCGCAGGAGACGCTTGCAGGGGCGCCGTTTACGATGCGTGGGGCCCTGCAGAGCGCGCAAGGAAGATCTGCCTAGGAGCCCGGAAGAACTGCCGAAGCTCTTCCGAAGCTCTGCCGAAGCGCTTCGCGCACCCTGGAGCCACGCGTATTGGGGAACGCTAGGAAGCCACGCCCCCGGACCCGCTGCAACCTCCGGCAACTTGCTGGAAAGATCGTGGACCGGCGAAGGTGGGCGTGTGCTTCTCACCACCCACCTCCGGCTTTTTACCTTAAACCCTAAGCTCACCAAGGAGCTATCCGGGAAAAACCAAGCGCGGAACGCTGCACGGGGACCTCTGCCAGGCCGCCTGAAACGATGCGCGGGACGCTGGAAACCTCGCAGGAGACGCTTGCAGGGGCGCCGTTTACGATGCGTGGGGCCCTGCAAAGCGCGCAAGGAAGATCTGCCTAGGAGCCTGGAAGAAGCCGAAGCTCTTCCGAAGCTCGCGCTTCGCGCACCCTGGAGCCACGCGTATTGGGAAACGCGAGGAAGCCACGCTCCCGGACCCGCTGCCGGTTCCGGCGAGTTGCTCCGGCGATCGTGGACCGGCGAGCGTGGGCGTGTCCCCCTCACCACCCACCTCCGGCTTCTTCTCTGAAACCCTGAGCTCTCCAAGGAGCTATCCGGGAATGTTCACCCGACCAAAAGTTGTCAAAAGTTCAGTCGAAATTTTTCGAGCCAACTAGCTCTGGGGCGCGCCGGAATTACTGGGCGCCGGCGGTAAACCGTCAACCTTTCTTACCGCCGGGGGACTCGTAGAGCTTCCTGACAATATATAATGTGGAAAAGAATTTCAGAGAACGACTAGTTTTCAGCCCAAGCGATTATAGACCTCTGAAGATGACTCTAACAAAACAAACGAACAGTTTTCCAATCGAGCTCGAGTATGAAACCGAGTTCAGACCTCTGAATGCGACAGGCGGACGCGTCTGATGTCTGCGGATCGATTCCTGTGATTACCAGCTCTGCAGCCCCCCATACAGCCTGAGTTAAGTGCAGAAAATCGAGAGTACCTCTCAGGATGACTCGAATAATACAACAGTTTCGCGGATCTCGTTCGAGCAGCAGACCGAGTTCCGAGCTCTCGGTTCGACGAACGGACGCGCCTGATGTCTCGAAATCGATTCCTGTGACCAGCAGCACTGTAGCCCCCTCCAGCACGATTCAAGTACAGAAAACCGAGAGCACTTCTCAAGATGACTCGAACAATACAAATAGGTTCGCGAACCTAGCTCGGAGAGCAGGCCGAGTTCAGAGCTCTTGATTCAACAGATGAGCGCGCCTGAAAATTCTGAATCGATTCCTGTGATTATCAGCTCTGTGGCTGCCCTACAGATCGAGTTAAGTACGAAAAACCGAGAGCGGCTGCTACAATGACTCGAATAATACGAATAGGTTTGCGACCCTAGCTCGGCTAGCAGACCGAGTTCAGACCTCTGGATTCAACAGGCGAACGCGTCTGATCATTCTGAATGCATTAGCTGTGCTGACCAGCTCTGTAGATGTCCTGAAGCTCGAGTTATCTTGAGAAAACCGACAGCGCGTATCAAGATGACTCGAAACGGCCGTTCCCGCCTGCCTGCTTTTTGGCCTTCAAAGTCACCCGATCGAGCTGAGATCAAGATGGCGAGCGGGAATAAGATCGAATATCATGGGAAAAAATACTAGAGCTCTAACGAATGGTCAAATTTGAGAACGAAATTTTCAACCGACCAAAAGTCACCAAAAGGTCCGTCGAGATTTTTCTTGCCAACTAGCTCTCCAGCTCCCCGGAATTACTCTTAAGCTTCCAGCAATAACTTGCTAAGGGAAGCTCTACGAGTTACTGGGCGCCGGCGGTAAACCGTCAACCTTTGTTACCGCCGGGGGACTCGTAGAGCTTCCTGACAACATATAATGTCGAAGAAAATTGCAGAGAACGAATAGTTTTTCAGCCCAACTCGAGTATCAGACCGAGTTCGAACCTCTGAATGCAGCAGACAAAATCGATTCCTCTGATTACCCGCGCTGCAGCCCCCCTACAGCCCGAGCTAAGTGCAGAACGCCGACAGTAGCTCTCAAGATGACTGGAAGAATACAAACAGTTTCGTGATTCTAGATCACGCAGCAGACCGAGTTCAGAGCTCTGGATTCCACAGGCGAACGCGCCTGATTATCCTGAGTGCGATCGGCGTGCTTACCAGCACTGTAGCTGCCCTACAGCTCGAGTTAAGTAGGAAATACCGACAACGCGTACCAAGTTGACTCGAATAATACGAATAGGTTTGCGGACCTAGCTCGGCTAGCAGACCGAGTTCAAACCTATGAATTCAACAGGCGAACGCGCCTGATGATTCTGAGTGCGATAGGTGTGCTTACCAGCACTGTAGCCGTTCTACAGCTCGAGTTAAGTAGAAAATAGCGACAACGCGTATCAAGTTGACTCGAATAACACGAATAGGTTTGCGGACCTAGCTCGGCTAGCAGACCGAGTTCAGCCCTATGGATTCAACAGGCGAACGCGCCTGATGATTCTGAGTGCGATAGCTGTGCTTACCAGCACTGTAGCCGCTCTACAGCTCGAGTTAAGTAGGAAATACCGACAACGCGTATCAAGTTGACTCGAATAATACGAACAGGTTTGCGGACCTAGCTCGGCTAGCAGACCGAGTTCACCCCTATGGATTCAACAGGCGAACGCGCCTGATGATTCTGAGTGCGATAGCTGTGCTTACAAGCTCTGTAGCTGCCCTAGAGCTCGCGTTAAGTACAAAATACCGACAGCGCATATCAACATGACTCGAAACGGCCGTTCCCGCCAGAGTGCTTTTTGACCTTCAAAGTTACCCGATCGAGCTGAGATCAAGATGGCGAGCGGGAATAAGATCGAATATCACGGGAAAAAATACTAGAGCTCTAACGAATTGTCAAATTTCGAGAACAAAATTTTCAAACGACCAAAAGTCATCAAAAGTTCCGTCGAGATTTGTCTTGCCAACTGGGCGCCGGCGGTAAACCGTCAACCTTTCTTACCGCCGGGGGACTCGTAGAGCTTCCTGACAATATATAATGTGGAAAAGAGTTTCAGAGAACGACTAGTGTTTCAGCCCAAGCGAATATAGACCTCTCAAGATGGCTCTAACAAAACAAACGAACAGTTTTCCAATCGAGCTCGAGTATCAAACCGAGTTCAGACCTCTGAATGCGGCAGGCGGACGCGTCTGATGTCTGCGGATCGATTCCTGTGATTACCAGCTCTGCAGCCCCCTTATACAGCCTGAGTTGAGTGCAGAAAACCGAGAGTACCTCTCAGGGTGACTTGAATAATACAACAGTTTCGCGAATCTCGTTCGAGCAGCAGACCGAGTTCCGAGCTCTCGGTTCGACAAACGGCGCCTGATGTCTCGAAATCGAGCCCTGTGACCAGCAGCACTATAGCCCTCCCCTAGCACGATTTAAGTAGAGAAAACCGAGAGCACTTCTCAAGAGGACTCGAACAATACCAATAGGTTCGCGAACCTAGCTCGGGGAGCAGGCCGAGTTCAGTGCTCTTGATTCAACAGACGAACGCGCCTGATAATTCTCAATCGATTTCTGTGAGTATCAGCTCTGTGGCTGCCCTACAGATCGAGTTAAGTACGAAAAACCGAGAGCGTCTGCTACAATGACTCGAATAATACGAACAGCTTTGCGACCCTAGCTCGGCTAGCAGACCGAGTTCAGACCTCTGGATTCAACAGGCGAACGCGCCTGATCATTCTGAATGCATTAGCTGTGCTAACCAGCTCTGTAGTGGTCCTGAAGCTCGAGTTATCTTGAGAAAACCAACAGCGCGTATCAAGATGACTCGAAACAGCCGTTCCCGCCCGTGTGCTTTTTGGCCTTCAAAGTTACCCGATCGGGCTCAGATCAAGATGACGAGCGGGAATAAGATCGAATATCATGGGAAAAAATACTACAGCTCTAACGAATTGTCAAATTTCGAGAACAAAATTTTGAACCGACCCAAAGTCACCAAAAGGTCCGTCGAGATTTTTCTTGCGAATGGAAACCGGCGGTAAACCGTCAACCAGGTTACCGCCGGGACCCTCGTAGAGCTCTGTTCTCACACCGCGCTGCTCAGAGCACAGGGGGTAAGCTTCTGGAGTGAGAAAGGAAAAAATCGAAAAAAACACGTTTTTCTGTTTTTATCGAACGTCGGTTCCCCCAACTGTTTGATAGAAATACTGCACCTATGGACCTGAAAATTTTACTGGCAAGCGCGTCTCAATCCACTACAGGTGCGAAAAATCTGCTTTCTCAAAATGAATTGTCAAATATCTTTCAAATATCCGCAAAACCACCCAAAAGTTGTCACATTGTCCGCCTCGGCCGGGTCGGCCAACTAGCTTCACCCCGCGCCGGAATTCCTCTAGCTCATCGATGGCGAAGAGCTCTACGAGGTACTAGCTCTCCAGCTCCCCGGAATTACTGGGCGCCGGCGGTAAACCGTCAACCTTTGTTACCGCCGGGGGACTCGTAGAGCTTCCTGATAACATAAACTGTCGGAAAAAATTGCAGAGAACGAATAGTTTGAGGTCCAACTCGAGTATCAGACCGAGTTCAGACCTCTGAATGCGACAGACGGACGCGTCTGATGTCTCCGAATCGATTCCTGTGATTACCCGCCCTGCAGCCTCCCTACAGCGCGAATTAAGTGCAGAACGCCGACAGTAGCTCTCAAGATGACTGGAAGAATACGAACAGTTTCGCGATTCTGGATCGCGCAACAGACCGAGTTCAGAGCTCTGGATTCAACAGGCGAACGCGCCTGGTGATTCTGAGTGCGGTAGGTGTGCTTACCAGCACTGTAGCTGCCCTACAGCTCGAGTTAAGTAGAAAATACCGACAACACGTATCAAGTTGACTCGAATAATACGAATAGGTTTGCGGACCTAGCTCGGCTAGCAGACCGGGTTTCGACCTAGGGATTCAACAGGCGAACGGGTCTGATCATTCTGAGTGCGATAGGAGTGCTTAGCAGCACTGCAGCTGCCCTACAGCTCGAGTTAAGTAGAAAATACCGACAACGCGTATCAAGTTGACTCGAATAATACAAACAGGTTTGCGGACCTAGCTCGGCTGACAGGCCGAGTTCAGACCTCTGGGTTCAACAGGCGAACGCGCCTGATCATTCTGCATGCGTTAGCTGTGCTTACCAGCTCTGTAGCTGCCCTGGAGCTCGAGTTATGTTCAGAAAACCGTCAGCGCGTATCAAGATGACTCGAAACGGCCGTTCCCGCCACTGTGCTTTTTGGCCTTCAAAGTTACCCGATCGAGCTGAGATCAAGATGGAGAGCGGGAATAAGATCGAATATCACGGGAAAAAATACTAGAGCTCAAACGAATTGTTGAATTTCGAGAACAAAATTTTCAACCGACCAAAAGTCGTCAAAAGTTCCGTCGAGATTTTTCTTGCCAACTAGCTCTCCAGCGCGCCGGAACTGGGAACCGGCGGTAAACCGTCAACCAGGTTTTGCGGGCTTTGCGGTGGGGTCCTCCAGCACATGCAAGCAGCGGTGCTCCCCGCGGCCACCAGGCGCAAGTGGCTCTACCGAGCGTGTGAGACGCTATCTATAACAGACGCAATCTGCGAGATTGCGTGAATTAGCTTCGAGGCGGCCGTTAACTCACAGACCGTCACGGTTGACTCCCTATCGAGGCCAAACGCCTCCTCGGCAATCACGTGACACTGTATAGCATTATTATGTTCTACAAAAGCCTGCAGCCACCAGCCTCCCCCAGCCCCAATATCCGAGGTTCCTCCGTCGAAGTAACCTCTCAATCCTAACACTTTCGAAGTATATAAAGGGGCAAGATACTCGTTTCTCTTCGATGTGTGTGGGCAAGCTCTGCAAGCCCACGTTAGTTCATCAGCATAACTGTTACCCTCCCTATAAAGATGTTTGATTGGGTCAGCCCCCGCGCACGCAGTTCTCAAACAGGTGTCCGTTATAGCATCAAGAGTGTTTTGTGCCGCCTCCAAGGTGTTATTATAGCCCATGTTCGTGCACTTCCAGTGCCCTCTTATCCATTGGACCACACACAAGCTATCACCCAGTATTTCAAATGGAATCTTATCCGCCTCATAGTCACCTCGTTACCCTCAACCAGGTTACCGCCGGGACCCTCGTAGAGCTCTTTCCTCACACCGTGCTCCTCAGAACACAGGAAGTAAGCTGCTGGAGTGAGAAACGAAAAACTCGGAAAATCTGGTTTTTCTGTTTTTGTCGAACGTCGGTGCCTCCAAGTGTTTTGATAGAAATAATGCACCTACGAACCTGAAAATTTTACTGGCAGACGCGTCTTAACCCACTACAGGTGCGAAAAATCTGCTTTCTCAAAATGAATTGTCAAATATCTTTCAAATATTCGCAAAACCACCTAAAAACAATCACTTTGTCCTTTCTCGCCGGGTCGGCCAACTAGCCCCACTGCGCGCCGGAACTGGCGCCGGCGGTGAACCGTCAACCTGGTCACCGCCGGAAGCCTCGTAGAGCTCTTTTCACGTGTAAGAGTGCTCAGAGTCGACAGAGAGAGCTTCTGGAAGCATGCCCTCGAAAAATGAAAAATTAATTTTCCGTGTCGACATGAAGATGGTTCCTCCAAGTGTTTTGATAGTAAAAGTGCGCCTACAGAGCTCATACTAAGAAAGAGAGGCCCTCATAGTTATTTACAGGTGCGAAAAATCTGCTTTCTTAAAATGAATTGTCAAATATCTTTCAAAAAATTGCAAAACCACCCAAAAGTTATCACTGGGCGCCGGCGGTAAACCGTCAACCTGGCTACCGCCGGGGACCTCGTAGAGCTCTTTTCTTGCCCAGCTCCTCGGAACACGTGAAGCAAGCTTAAGCGAGAGCCAAAAAACTCTAAAAAAATCGATCGCATACAAATAGCTTTGCGGACTTAGCTCGAGAAGTAGAATATGTTCAGAGCTCTAGATGCTTCAGCCAAACGCCCTTGATGATTCTGTATCGGTTTCTGTGCGTACCACCTCTGTAGCTGTGCTACAGCTAAAGTTAAGTGCAGAATACCGACAGCGCCTCTAAAGAGAACTTGAGAAATACGAATAGCGTTGTGGACCGAGCTCGACTAGCAGAACGAGTTCAGGCCTCTCGATGCAACAGACGCAAGCGCGCGGTGATACTGAATCAGTTTTATGTGCGCACCAGCTCTGTAGCTCCTCTGAATCTTGAGTTGAGTTCAGAAAACCGGCATCACTGGTGAAGATGACTTTTACGGACCTAGCTCGAGTAGCAGACCGAGTTCAGGCCTCTGGATGCAACAGGCGAACGCGCCTGATCATTCTGACTCGGTTTCTGTAAGTATCGGCTCTGTGGCTCTCAAAATCTCGAGTTAAGTACAGAAAACCGTGAACGCGTGTCAAGATGACTCGGAACGCAGTTGGTTTCAGCAAGTCTTTTGATTGTAATATTGCAGCTACGGGCCTGAGAATTTAACTGGCAGACGCGGCATAACCCACTACACGTGAGAATAATACCGATTCTCAAAATGAATTGTCACATATCTTTCAAATCAAAGCAAAGACGACCCAAGGTTATCACATTGTCTCTTTTGGTCGGGTCGGCCAACTAGCTCCACCCCGCGCCGGAGTTCCACTAGCTCATCGATGCCGAAGAGCTCTACGAGGTATTTTTGGACTGCTAACGTGAAGTCGGTCCCTGGCTTCGCTCGGGAGAATTTTTCGACGGAGTGAACTAAGAATTTGTGAGGTAACTTCTGTAATGCCAAGCTTCGCTCTGCGCAAAAAGCAGCCCAAACGAATTGTTAGAACTGCAAAATCGGCCGAGCCAGGCCGCGGAAGGTATGATCGCGTCCCTTTTCGACATTTCGTCAATTAGCTCCACCCTGTCGCCGAATTCCTCTAGCTCTTCTACCCTCAGAGCTCTACGAGGCACTAGAAGTACAAGCAAACGCCTGAGAGAACTAGAAGTGCAAGCAGATAGCTTCTGATGGCATTTTCTGCAAAACTGGAAAATTACATTTTTTGGACTGCCAGCGCGAAGTCGGTCCCTGGCTTCGCTCGGGAGAATTGTTCGACGGAATGAACTAAGAATTTGTGAGGTAACTTCTGTAATGCCAAGCTTCGCTCTGCGCAAAAAGCAGCCCAAACGAATTGTTAGAACTGCAAAATCGGCTGAGCCAGGCCGCGGAAGGTATGATCGCGTCCCTTTTCGACACTGGGCGCCGGCGGTAAACCGTCAACCTTGGTTTTTGCTTTGCTCGGAGCCCACAGGGACAGAGGAGTCCCCGCTCAAGATTCAGGTCCGCAGCAGCGGAGCAGATGCTCGCCATCCAACACGAAGCATCCACGACTCGCCAAAAGCGAGACAGCGGACAACCTACAAGGGATGCTAGTTAGTAAACGTCTCACCACGGGGAGTGCACAACAAGGCGAAGCCTTAGAATATGACATGAAGCAACATGTGCAGAAGCCACATTACACTAAAGCGGTCAACAATTACGCAACTCCAGTATACAAGAGGTTACCAACACGAAACTTTGGATACACATGATTATTGAGGGAGATCCACACTGTTCCGAAATCAGCCACAACCGACCAACAGGCAGACCAAACGTTTGGAAGGGAAGGAAACACCCTAACCGTATATATGCGAAGTCCCAAGAAGATAAGCTCCCATTGGGCAGAAAAGGGTCGCTTCAACCCGTGCTGAGTTTTGGGAGCCAGTTCAATAACGTTTCAACCAACACAGCGATAACTCTAATCCATCGTCTCCAATAGGCGTCCAAGGAAGTGTTGTGCGAGAGACCGATAATGAATAGCAAGCCCATCGTGTGCGACTATGTCCTGGAGGGTTCGGAGCATGTCGGGATAACATCCATACTCGAGGAGGTCAGCCCATTCGCGCAAGAAATGATCCCTCTCCTCCCGAGGGCAGCTTGTGTAAGCCGCTAAGAAGTCGACAACCCATTCAGTCTGCGCACTTTCGAACTCACTATCACTCGATTCCCCATCGTCATGGTATTTTGGAAACAACATCATGTACGCTCGCAGTCGACTCGGGTCCACATGTGGCCTCGGAAGGAGATGCTGGCATACATCCTCAAACATCTCCTCAAACATCTCCTCACACATCTCCTCTGGATCTCTGTCTTCCACTGTTGGGTCCGCACTCGCTCCAACCTCGGACGAAGCTTGATTGGAAGAAACTTGATTGGAGCAAACTGGATTGGAAGAACCTTGATTTGAAGCTCCAACCTCTGTCGAAGCGCCAACCTCTGACGAAGCTCCAACCTCTGACGAAGCTTCCACTGTTGGGTCCGCACTCGCACCAACCTCTGACGAAGCTCCAACCTGGTTTGAAGACACTTGATTGGAAGAACCTTGATTTGAAGGACTGCTCTGGTTGGAACAACTGCCCAATTGATTTGAAGAAACTTGATTGGAAGAACCTTGAATTGAATAACTGCCATGATTTAAAGCACTGCCCTGGTTTGAAGAACGGCCATCGCTTTCCTCTCGCCCCCTCTTGTCGCCTCTTTCCCTGCCTGAAACTCGAGCGGAAGAACTGCCCACCACTGGACCGCTAGGCCTGAAAACTTGAGCGGAAGAACTGAGGCCGTCAGAATGCACCTGCGAAGGACCAACATGTTCGCCGAGGGCACCAGCCAGATAGATTGTGGCGGGAGCGCGTGTGGTGTCGAACGGAACGGTAAACAAGCTATAGTCCACCTCAATCTGCCTCCAGGCAGCCAGAGTCAATCTACGGGTCTTGCGCTTCCAACTGATCGATTTGGGACCAGACACGGGGGACAGAGTAGGGGAAGTATGAGTGTTGTAACATGCATGCCAGTCGTGACTTATCTGAGACCGCTCACTTGAGTATGAATACCAAGGGGGTCCACCAAGAGAAGACAACATCGATTAGAGAATAAAAGAAAACTGCAACCAATCTGGAGATCTGTTATCTGTAATGCGTCCTGAGTGCACAACAAATCCACACACGATTGAAAACTGGCAAGAGTGCAGAGATCGGGCACCGTGATGGCTGTCACGGAGTCTGCGCTTGACTGCGTGCGTGCCCTCGTAACGTAAGCGGAACACAAGCTTTGCTGGCGTAGGGGCTCTAAACTGGAGGCGAGGTCCAGGCAGAGTCCAACCTTGGTTTTTTGCTTTGCTCGGAGCCCACAGGGACAGAGGAGCCCCCGCTCAGGATTCAGGTCCGCAGCAGAGGAGCAGCAGGTGCTCAACACCTTCAGCGAGGCGCTTGCTGGCCAAGAGCTCAGCTTGACTAACCGTGCAGGTCGGCGGGATGGCGGCAGCCTCCGAGGCTATACTGAATAGCCAAGAGCCTTGAGAGTGTTGAAGAGCAGGGAGGGGGAGCACGAATAAGTCAATAACCCAACCAATGCCAACACCGTGGGAGGAACGACCACCATCGAAGTAGCCGCGAATCCCCTTTATTTGTTCCCTTCTGAGAGTATGAATGCACGGGTCGAAAGTACGATGGTTCTGGCCCGTGCGGGCCTTCCAAGTTTCAGCATCAGCACGCTCGTTTCCCTCACGATAAAACCACTTCCAAGGATCTAAACCCCAAGACGGCGGCCTCAGGTTCACGCGGTAGTTCAAGTGTAATCTGTATAATATACTTTGAATGTGTGCAATGGTCTCACAATACACTTCCGTCGTACATACATATTGTCCCACCAGCCAGTTCACTACCACCTGCGAGTCACCACAGAGCTCGACGGGAATCCCTTCAGCCTCATAGTTCCAGACGCTGGCATTCTCGAAGTTAAAGGCGAGCCGCTTTGCAATCTCATTATTTCTCTCCTCCGTCCCCTCCGCCTCCTCCTCGTCGTTTTTCGGCCTCCAGGGTTTTGGTTCAGGCAGGTGAGCATACTCTAAAACATGTTGTAGGTCCCATTCCGAAAGCAACGTACGGATAAAACATCTCCACCCTGCCTGAGTCCACTCAAGAGTATCATACCAAGCATCTCCACCCACCGTCTCAAATGGCAAGCCCCACGGACGAAGTCCCACCGTTTTCCCACCTTCCCTTCGACGTGTAAAGGATCGTGCTTCCTGCGAATTATATGTGCGAATAACGGCATCCATCTGCTGTGTCCACGGGCTGGCGGCATGCATCATCGTGTAACGAGCCTGCAAGAAAGGGTCGTCCGTACTCACCCCAACCATATCACTTCGAAACCTTCTTCGTATGGCTGCTGGCGCAGGTGTAGGGGCAGATGATGATGATGGCGTTGATGATGTGGGAGCATTCCTGCTCCTTTTGGCAGCAGCACGGGACGCCTGAGAGATAAGCCGTCGTCGGTTCTGAGTCGTGGCGCTGTTCTCCTGACCCTCTGGCAGAGCAACGGTGAGGTCCCCCCGGGCAGTAAGGACAGGGGCCACAATAATAGTCACCCTCCGTCGTTTCAGATCTCCGATAATCGGTACAGCAGCACCCGCATTCAAAGACCTCGAACCCGTGGTAATCGGTACGACCGCACCCGCATTCTGAGACATCAAGTCCGTGGTAATCGGTACAGTAGCACCCGCATCCTGAGACATCCCATCCATATCAAGAGACACTGCACCACCCATTTCCATTGGATCAATTGTAGGCTGGGCGTCATCAACTTGGCGGATCCCGTTTTGAGCAGTTGTCGTCGCCACATCCTTTGCCCAACTCCACTGTTTGAAAAGAAAGAGCTGAACTGCACTCGGCATCTGAGCTGTCCTGAGTGCTTTCCGCCCCGTCAAGTACACGCTCTGAAAAAACTGTGGCCAACTCTCAGTGTCACGTTTCCGTCTCCACACCATCTTCGAAAGTAAGCGGCCTTCAAACGCATGAATTGATTCAATCGCATTTTTGTCAGCTGTCATCCCTTCCACTGCAAACAATAATCGGCTTCTTACACGTGAGTCATATCGCCGCAATCTTTTCTTCAACTTAATACCCTGGCACATGTAATACCTCTTATCTTGCCAAAACGCCTTTTGAGCGAGAGAAATCCGATGATTTAAGTCCTCATGTTGTCGCATGCTGTTTTCAAGAATCGTGCCAAGTATTTCCAAACGATCTGTCCGCTGCAACGTTATAGTCACTCTCTGACGCTTGTCCAGGGAATTCGGCAACGCAAAGGAGACATCCAAACTCTCAATCCCAGGCTCATCATAGCCAAAGCGAATAAACTGCAAGCTACTCGGTTTCCATCTGTACTTTCTGTGATAAAGTGGGACACTGATCTCCGCAATCATGGTCGTCAACTCGCTCTGATCTCTGGCACACAACAGAACATTGTCGGCCCAAATCGCATGTGTAAGATGACGAGTCCCTGCCTGCTGCGTCAACTGCACTCCCATCCCCCGCTCCTGCCAACTCAATACCACAGGACGGAACATGAGCACACTCTCACACAGCCAAAAGAGCGGAGCCTCAACACTACCTGTGCGGATACAACTATCCCAAGCTATGTCCGATACGTCCACCTGCTGGAAGGATAAATCGGCCCTGTTCTCAGCTAGGCCCTCCACGAGCGCATAACTAAGTTCAGGTGGGAACCTCAACTCCTCCAGGCAGTCAGCAACGTCGGCCACCTGTACGTTATCAAAAGCACGATACACGTCTAAGCTCGCCATGTGCACACAATATGACTTCCCCCATTCCGTCGCGTGCTGAGCAACTCTCTTCAAACCACCAGTAATCTCGTGTGTCCGTCTTCCAGCAACAAACCCGAAGAGCATGACCTCGGGGGCAACACTCCGTTTGAGATGGTCCACGGCCAACAAGGTGAGACATGACATATACCATTTTGACAGGCAAGATAATAATGATAACGTAGAGCTTCTAAGTTACCGCCGGGGAACTCGTAGAGCTTCCAAGCTCGACTTAAGGAGCAGCTACCAACATTCTGACTCATAGTGAATATTTTTTGACCTCTCAATGCGACAAGCGGACGCGTCTGATCAGATCGAGTTCAGACCTCTCAATGCGACAGGCGGACGCGTCTGATGTCTGCGAATCGACTCATGTGATTACCAGCCCTGCAGCCCCCCTACAGCCCGAGTTAAGTGCAGAAAACCGACAGCATCTCTCAGGATGACTCGAATAATATAATAGTTTCGCAGACCTGTTTCGAGCAGCAGACCAAGTTCTGAGCTCTCGAATCGACCAACGAACGCGCCTGATGTGTGCAAATCGATGTCTATGACCCGCAGCACTGTAGCCCTCCCCCAGCACGAGTTGAGTGCAGAAAATTCAGAGCACTTTTCACGATGATTCGGACAATACGAATAGTTTCGCGAACCTAGCTCGGGCAGCAGGCCGAGTTCAGAGCTCTCGATACAACAGACAAACGCGCCCGATAATTCTCAATCGTTTTCTGTGACTGTAGGCTCTGTAGCTGCCTACAGCTCGAGTTAAGTACAGAAAATACCGACAACGCGTATCAAGTTGACTCGAATAATACGAATAGGTTTGCGGACCTAGCTCGGCTAGCAGACCGAGTTCAGACCTATGGATTCAACAGGCGAACGCGCCTGATGATTCTGAGTGCAATAGCTGTGCTTACGAGCACTGTAGCTGCCCTACAGCTCGAGTTAAGTAGAAAATACCGACAACGCGTATCAAGTTGACTCGAATAATACGAATAGGTTTGCGGACCTAGCTCGGCTAGCAGACCGAGTTCAGACCTATGGATTCAACAGGCGAACGCGCCTGATGATTCTGAGTGCAATAGCTGTGCTTACAGCACTGTAGCTGCCCTACAGCTCGAGTTAAGTAGAAAATACCGACAACGCGTATCAAGTTGACTCGAATAATACGAATAGGTTTGCGGACCTAGCTCGGCTAGCAGACCGAGTTCAGACCTATGGATTCAACAGGCGAACGCGCCTGATGATTCTGAGTGCGATAGCTGTGCTTACCAGCACTGTAGCTGCCCTACAGCTCGAGTTAAGTAGAAAATACCGACAACGCGTATCAAGTTGACTCGAATAATACGAATAGGTTTGCGGACCTAGCTCGGCTAGCAGACCGAGTTCAGACCTATGGATTCAACAAGCGAACGCGCCTGATGATTCTGAGTGCAATAGCTGTGCTTACCAGCTCTGTAGCTGTCCTACAGCTCGAGTTAAGTACAAAATACCGACAACGCGTATCAAGATGACTCGAAACGGCCGATCCCGCCAGTGTGCTTTTTGGCAGTAAAAGGTACCCGATCGAGCTGAGATCAAGATGGCAAGCGGGAATAAGATCGAATATCACGGGAAAAAATACTAGAGCTTTAACGAATTGTCAAATTTCGAGAACATAATTTTCAACCGACCAAAAGTTGTGAAAAGTTCAGTCTTTTTTTTCGAGCCAACTAGCTCTCCAGCGCGCCGGAATTACTCTTAGCTTCCAGCTATAACTAGCTCAGGGAAGCTCTACGAGTTACTGGGCGCCGGTGGTAAACCGTCAACCTTTCTTACCGCCGGGGGACTCGTAGAGCTTCCTAACAATATATAGTGTGGGAAAGAATTTCATAGAACGACTAGTTTTTCAGCCCAAGCGATTATAGACAGCTGAAGATGACTCTAACAAAACAAACGAACAGTTTTCCAATCGAGCTCGAGTATGAAAACGAGTTCAGACCTCTGAATGCGACAGGGGGGCGCGTCTGATGTCTGCGGATCGATTCCTGTGATTACCAGCTCTGCAGCCCCCCAATCAGCCTCAGTTAAGTGCAGAAAACCGAGCGTACCTCTCAGGATGACTCGAATAATATTACAGTTTCGCGGGTCTCGTTCGAGCAGCAGACCGAGTTCCGAGCTCTCGGTTCGAAGAACGGACGCGCCTGATGTCTCGAAATCGATTCCTGTGACCAGCAGCACTGTAGCCCTCCCCCAGCACGATTTAAGTACAGAAAACCGAGAGCACTTCTCAAGATGACTCGAACAATACCAATAGGTTCGCGAACCTAGCTCGGGGAGCAGACCGAGTTCAGAGCCCTTGATTCAACAGACGAACGCGCCTGATAATTCTCAATCGATTTCTGTGATTATCAGCTCTGTGACTGCCCTACAGATCGAGTTAAGTACGAGAAACCGAGATCGTCTGCTACAATGACTCGAATAATACGAATAGGTTTGCCACCCTAGCTCGGCTAGCAGACCGAGTTCAGACCTCTGGATTCAAGAGGCGAACGCGCCCGATCATTCTGAATGGATTAGCTGTGCTGATCAGCTCTGTAGTTGTTCTGAAGTTCGAGTTATCTTGAGAAAACCGACAGCTCGTATTAAGATGACTCGAAACGGCCGTTCCCGCCTGCCTGCTTTTTGGCCTTCAAAGTTACCCGATCGAGCTGAGATCAAGATGGCGAGCGGGAATAAGATCGAATATCATGGGAAAAAAATACTAGAGCTCTAACGAATGGTCAAATTTTGAGAACAAAATTTTCAACCGACCAAAAGTCACCAAAAGGTCCGTCGAGATTTTTCTTGCCAACTAGCTCTCCAGCTCCCCGGAATTACTCTTAAGCTTCCAGCAAGAACTTGCTAAGGGAAGCTCTACGAGTTATTTCGTCAACTAGCTCCACCCTGTCGCCGAACTGGGCGCCGGCGGTAAACCGTCAACCTTTCTTACCGCCGGGGGACTCGTAGAGCTTCCTGACTATATATAATGTAGAAAATAACTTGCAGAGAACGAATAGTTTTTCAGCCCAAGCGATTTCAGACCTCTTGATGCAACAGCCGAACGCCTCCTGATGCTTCTGGATTGTCTTCTGTGCGAGCTCTGTCGCTCTGCGACAGCCCGAGTTACGCGCGCTAATCAACAGCATCTCTGAAGATAACTCAAACAAAACGAATAGTTTCCTAAACCCAGCTCGAGTATCAGACCGTGTTCAGGCCTCTGAATGCGACAGGCGGACGCGTCTGATGTCTCCGAATCGATTCCTGTCATTACCAGCCCTGCAGCTCCCCTGTGCAGAAAACCGATAGCATCTTTCAGGATGACTCGAACAATACGAACAGGTTCGTTCAGGCAGCGGGCCGAGTTCCGAGCTCTGGCTTCCACAGGTGGACGCGCCTGATGTCTTCAAATCGATTGCTGTCCCCAGCAGCACTGTAGCCACCTACAGCCCGAGTTAAGTTTAGAAAGCGACAGTACCTCTTCATATGATTCGAACAATACGAATAGTTTTCTAGCTCGGGCAGCAGGGCGAGTTCAGAGCTCTCGATTCAACAGACGAACGCGCCTGATGATTGCCAATCGATGTCTGTGACTATGAGCTCTGTAGCTGCCCTACAGCTCGAGTTAAGCACAGAATACCGACAGCGTCTGTCAAGATGACTCGAATAATACGAATAGGCCTTTGAACCTAGCTCGGCTAGCAGACCGTGTTCAGGCCTCTGGGTTCAACATGCGAACGCGCCTGATCATTCTACATCGATTAGCTGTGCTTACTGGCCCTGTAGCTGTCCTGAAGCTTAAGTTATCTTGAGAAAACCGACAGCGCGTATCAAGATGACTCGAAACGGCCGATCCCGCCCGTGTGCTTTTTGGCAGTAAAAGATACCCGATCGAGCTGAGATCAAGACGGCGAGCGGGAATAAGATCGAATATCATGGGGAGAAATACTAGAGCTCTAACAAATGTTCAAATTTTGAGAACAAAAGTTTCAACCGACCAAAAGTCACCAAAAGGTCCGTCGAGATTTTCTTGCCAACTAGCTCTCCAGCGCCCCGGAATTACTTTTAGCTTCCAGCAATAACTTGCTAAGGAAAGCTCTACGAGTTATTCCTAGCTTTTCTGCCATCAGGGCTCTACGAGGCATTACTCTTAAACTTCCAACAAGAACTTGCTAAGGGAGCCGGCGGTAAACCGTCAACCAGGTTACCACCGGGAGCCTCGTAGATCTTTTTTGCGCGGTGCTGCCCACTACTCATTGAGATTCTCTTTTCAAGATATCGCGAGTTCAGTACAGAAAACGGACAAGACTCGTCAAAATGACTCGAATAATACAAATAAGTTTGCGGACCCAGCTCGAGCAGCAGACCGAGTTCAGAGCTGTAGATCAAACAGATGAACGCGCCTCATCATTTCCAATTAGTCCCTATATGCAAAAGCTGAAGCTGTCCTATATGCCGAGATAAGTACAGAAATCGTTAATACGCGTCAAGATGACTCCAAACGGCCGTCGGTTCCAGCAAGTGTTTTGATAGTAATATTCCAGCGACGAACCTGAAAATTTAACTGGCAGTCGCGGCATAACCTACTACACGTGAGAAAAATACCCGTTCGCAAAACGAAGTTTCGAATTTCGGAGAAACATTAGAAACATTAGAATTTTCGAAGAGCTTCTGGGAGCTTTTCTACAAAAACTTCAAGTTGAGATTTTTCGGAGTCAACATAAAGTCGGTTCCTCCAGTCAACTGGCACTGAAAATGGCTCTAGAGGGCTGAGCTGCTCGAAGAACTAAGTTTATATATCAATGCTCGGAGTAAAAATCTACTTTCTCAAAATGAATTGTCAAATATCGTTCAAACTTGTAAGCGTCCAAAACCCGGATAGCGAAGCCAAGCGCGGAACGCCGCACGGGGACCTCTGCCAGGCCGCCTGAAACGATGCGCGGGACGCTGGAAACCTCGCAGGCGACGCTTGCAGGGGCGCCGTTTACGATGCGTGGGGCCCTGCACAGCGCGCAAGGGTGATCTGCCTAGGAGCCTGGAAGAACTGCCGAAGCTCTTCCGAAGCTCTGCCGAAGCGCTTCGCGCACCCTGGAGCCACGCGCATTGGGAAACGCTAGGAAGCCACGCTCCCGGACCCGCTGCAACCTCCGGCGAGTTGCTGCGAGAATCGTGGACCGGCGGAGGTGGGCGTGTCTCCCTCACCACCCACCGCCCGCTTCTTCTCTGAAACCCTCAGCTCTGCAAGGAGCTATCCGGGAATCTTACCAAAACCGACCAAAAGTAATCACTGGGCGCCGGCGGTAAACCGTCAACCTTTCTTACCGCCGGGGGACTCGTAGAGCTTCCTAACAATATATAGTGTGGGAAAGAATTTCAGAGAACGACTAGTTTTTCAGCCCAAGCGATTATAGACCTCTCAAGATGACTCAACAAAACAAACAAACAGTTTTCTAATCGAGCTCGAGTATGAAACCGAGTTCAGACCTCTGAATGCGACAGACGGACGCGTCTGATGTCTGCAGATCGATTCCTGTGATCACCAGCTCTGCAGCCCCCCATACAGCCTGAGTTAAGTGCAGAAAACCGAGAGTACCTCTCAGAATGACTCGAATAATACAACAGTTTCGCGGATCTCGTTCGAGCAGCAGACCGAGTTCGGAGCTCTCGGTTCGACGAACGGACGCGCCTGATGTCTCGAACTCGATTCCTGTGACTAGCAGCACTCTAGCCCTCCCCCAGCACGATTTAAGTACAGAAAACCGAGAGCACTTCTCAAGATAACTCGAACAATACCAATAGGTTTGCGACCCAAGCTCGGCTAGCAGACCGAGTTCAGACCTCTGGATTCAACAGGCGAACGCGCCTGATCATTCTGAATGCATTAGATGTGCTGACCAGCTCTGTAGCTGTCCTGAAGCTCGAGTTATCTTAAGAAAACCGACAGCGCGTATCAAGATGACTCAAAATGGCTGTTCCCGCCTGCCTGCTTTTTGGCCTTCAAAGTTACCCGATCGAGCTGAGATCAAGATGGCGAGCGGGAATAAGATCGAATATCATGGGAAAAAATACTAGAGCTCTAACGAATGGTCAAATTTTGAGAACCAAATTTTCAACCGACCAAAAGTCAGCAAAAGGTCCGTCGAGATTTTTCTTGCCAACTAGCTCTCCAGCGCCCGGAATTACTCTTAAGCTTCCAGCAATAACTGGGCGCCGGCGGTAAACCGTCAACCTTTCTTACCGCCGGGGGACTCGTAGAGCTTCCTGACAATTTATAATGTGGAAAAATTTCAGAGAACGACTAGTTTTTCAGCCCAAGCGATTATAGACCTCTCAAGATGACTCTAACAAAACAAACGAACAGCTTTCCAATCGAGCTCGAGTATGAAACCGAGTTCAGACCTCTGAATGCGACAGGCGGACGCGTCTGATGTCTGCGGATCGATTCCTGTGATTACCAGCTCTGCAGCCCCCCATACAGCCTGAGTTAGGTGCAGAAAACCGAGAGTACCTCTCAGGATGACTCGAATAGTACAACAGTTTCGCGGATCTCGTTCGAGCAGCAGACCGAGTTCCGAGCTCTCGGTTCGACGAACGGACGACCTGATGTCTCGAAATCGATTCCTGTGACCAGCAGCACTGTAGCCCTCCCCCAGCACGATTTAAGTACAGAAAACCGAGAGCACTTCTCAAGATGACTCGAACAATACCAATAGGTTCGCGAATCCAGCTCGGGGAGCAGGCCGAGTTCAGAGCTCTTGATTCAACAGACGAACGCGCCTGATAATTCTCAATCGATTTCTGTGATTATCAGCTCTGCGGCTGCCCAACAGATCGAGTTAAGTACGAAAAACCGAGAGCGTCTGCTACAACGACTCGAATAATACGAATAGGTTTGCGACCCTAGCTCGGCTAGCAGACCGAGTTCAGACCTCTGGATTCAACAGGCGAACGCGCCTGGTCATTCTCAATGCATTAGCTGTGCTGACCAGCCCTGTAGTTGTCCTGAAGCTCGAGTCATCTTGAGAAAACCGACAGCGCGTATCAAAATGACTCGAAACGGCCGTTCCCGCCCGTGTGCTTTCTGGCCTTCAAAGTTACCCGATCGAGCTGGGATCAAGATGGCGAGCGGGAATAAGATCGAATATCATGGGAAAAAATACTAGAGCTCTAACGAATGTTCAAATTTCGAGAACAAAATTTTCAACCGACCAAAAGTCAGCAAAAGGTCCGTCGAGATTTTTCTTGCCAACAAGCTCTCCAGCTCCCCGGAATTAAGCTTCCAGCAATAACTTGCTAAGGGAAGCTCTTCGAGTTACTTGCTAAGGGAAGCTCTACGAGTTACTTTGTCCTTTCTGGTCGGGTCGACCAACTAGCTCCGCCCCGCGCCGGAATTTGCGGTCGGCCCACTGGGCGCCGGCGGTAAACCGTCAACCTGGTTTTTTTTGCGTCTTTGCTGGGACCGTCTTGGCCACTGAGGCCAGGTCCAACAAAGTCTCAGGCAAAACAGAGCCTCTTATTCATCACGCAAGCAGTCAGCTCTTATACCACACAGCGAAGCTGAAGGAATAAAGAGAATCACATGCCGCAATGACACAATCAAACGCAAAGAACACACAGATAATCGAGGAAGTCAGTGAGCAGCGAAGCTGCAGGAATATACAAGACACAGAAAAGAAGAAACAATGTGTGTCAAATCACTGCGAATGATCAAAGAAGGTCTGCACAACCTGTGGGAGCACCTCGCATATGCGCTCCGCCGCCGATAGCTCCGTATCTGTAACAGTGGCGCTCGGTGGTAGACACCAAGCCGCAAGATACACATCCTTGAAAATGATGTCGGTCCGCGAGAAGATATACTTGTTTCGCAGACCAATCTGTATCCATGCACCACAGGCACTTCCGCGGCTACAAACTCCCCCATCAAAGCCGGCTTTGATAAGGCAAGGAATATAACACTGAGATTCAAAGTCGTTGAGGTAAACGAAATCGGCGTACACATGGCCCTGACGGGCCTGATGGGTCAGTAAGTCTGCTTTCTGGTTCCATTCCCGAAACGAATGAGAGAAGAAGTCACGGCCGGCCTCTGGAGGCCTCACCAAGTAAGTTTCCTGCATTTCGTCCAACTTATTAATCAGAGTATCCACCCTTTTCTGATATACCTGAGCTAATACTTTCCATTTCCCGCAGAGCCAGTTAATAACAAGCAGTGAGTCCCCTTGGATGTCCAGTGGTATCCCATCTGTATCGAGGTCCCACTGTGTACAACGCATATTATGCAACGCAATACGTTTGCTGAGGCGATCCCTATATGCTGGTGTATCCTCCCGATCCTGACCGATATGAACCCCTCCATCCTCATCCAAGTTCAAGAATACAGGCACCCCTGAGGACGCCAGCCCTTTACACTTCTTTTGGGAGTACTTCAACATAGTACTAGAACAAACATTAGCAGCGAAATCCATGAAATGCTCAAAACTTCCAGCAAAGAACTCCCACCAGGATAAACCGTAAAACGATTCCAATGAATAATACCACGGACGGAGTCCGACGCTCTCCTGTCCCCCCCGATGCCTTTTCATAGAGCTGGCCTCCTTCCAGTTTCCCCAACATCTGAGAGCCTCACTTGAATCCGTCCTCATTCTATCCCACAGTCGGCCAAACGCCAGACATGAGAAACGAGAATCTCTCCAAGCTCTCATCGAGTTCGCCTCCAGCTCCCCCCGATCTGTGATCAGCCTGTGTGCAAAGTCCTGGATGTCAATTGCCCACATCCAATGCACTCTGAGAAACTTCTGTACAATGCCCACGAAGTGAGCATCATGAAATTTTTGTCTCGCACGTTCATACCTCCTCGTATTCCATTCCTGGTAACTTTCCCCCTCCCTCCGTATACAGCGAGACATTACAGACAGGCACTTGCCCTCAAAGATATGAAGGGCGCTCAATGAACTTGAATCGACCGTGCATCCTTCCGCCGCGTAGAGCACAATACTCTGAACTCTCTGAGCATACCTCTCATACTTATCTTTCAACGGGATGGCCGTGGAGCGGAAGAAGGTCGCCTGCCCCCAGAAGGCCCTGCGAGCACAGTCAATACGAGCGTCCAAATCATGATGTTCATTCACATGTAGTTCAGAACAAATATAAGCCCCCAGCACCTCCATCTCCGTCGTCCTTCTAAATCGATACACTCCAGACGCCTCCGACCCCACCGAGAGAGCAAGATCAGCAGTGTGAAGTATTTCCCCTTCCACATCTCGCGGCGGCTCGACCCCGAACACCATATACAATAGGCTGGATTCCTTCCATCTCATTCCATAATCATGTAACTGTGTAGTTAGACCGTGTAACATGCGTGTGAGTTCCTCTCGACTCCGAGCCAATACATAACAGTTGTCAGCCCAAAGGAAATGATTAATAATCGAAACACAGCTAGTCGAGCCAGTCACATACTCAATACGATAACCTAGTCCTAGTACGTCCCATTCTCGAATCGTGGAGCCCCACATAGCAGCAACGATGAGATTGAAGGCCAACGGTCCCTCGGGCCCTCCCGTCCGAATACATTTGTCCCACCTAACCTCCACCACCTCAATCCCATCATAATAGACAGTGCCTACACATTCGCACAAGGGGTCAAGTAGAGCATACTGTAGGTAAAGGGGTACATCCGCATGATCCAACCCGCGCCTGACATTGGCCACCGTGCAGTGATCGAACGCCTGAAGGACATCAGCGTTCGCCAAGTGTGCCGCTTCCCCTTTTCCCCATTGTGCAGCATGTTGACCTATGTGTTTGATGCTAGCCGTGATTTCGTGTGTACGACGGTGTTCCTGGAAACCATACAACCCAATATGACGAAACACTCCTTTTCTTTCAATATGACCCTCAACCAAGAGAACAACACAGGAACTGAACCATCTCGAAACAGCATTCTGCATACACAGCAAACGTCCGTCTTTTAACTTAGTGATCCCTGGAGTTTTTGGCATAAAAGAGACGAGAATCTCACGCCACGACTGAGGATACGGAATCGTGAGCTTGATGATTTTATCGAACAACTTCTGGATCGCTCTGAGAGCACACCACGGCAAGCTCCTTAGAATCTCGCACGGTATCCCGTCTGGCCCAGTAGCCCTCTGGGTCTTCAGCCGAGCTCGTGCTCTGAGAAGCAGCGCCATACTAATTCCCACAACTGATGTGGAACGTATCTCATGTACAGCCCTCATCCTGATCTCCTCCATCATACTGTTGGTGGAATTGCGTATCTCTTCGGACGACACCTTGCAACGAACGAACTTGTCGAGCTCCTCCTTCCACTCCTCACGGTCCTCCGTCTCCCTCCCATCCACCACTAGATGTTTGATGGTATATCTGACCTTTCTTTTTGTTGGGGGACATCTGCACATAATCATATCACGTCGATAACCTCTGCGTAGACGATTAGCCTCATTCTTTAACCTCCTCAACCTCTCCACTTCCTCCTTCGGACACATCTTAACCTCCTCCTCCGCTCTTGTGAGCTGCACCGGCCTGGACGGCTCTCTCTGTCTTCTCGCACCCGTGGTGGAGTAGTCCACCGTCGGTGACAAGTACGCCTCCAGCATAGTACTCTCCAGACCCTGTGGACAGGTCACAGACGGACACCTTGAAAAGGCAGCACCGCCTAGATACGAATCCACATGCTGTCGAGCCTGATGCTCATCAGCCCAAGTCGAACACTTGTATCCGACCAGAGACGGCCTAGACTTCTGACCAGGCTGGGGGTCAGGGCGACGAACAATCACGTTCCCAGGGTCAGTGAAACTCGCCGTGATGATTGCGTGATCGGATAATCTACTGAACTGCTTCTTCCCACCCCTCTTGAAACACCACTTCACCTCCAGATCCGAGAACTCCCAACGGTGAGGGACCATTAGGTAATCCAGGACCCTCTTCGAAGTCAGAAACTTGTTCTCCCCCCACGACTCCCAGGTATGCCTCCTAGTACAGAAAGTGTTGGCGGCCTTCAGTCCATGCGATTCCATGAACTCTAACAGCAGCTCCTTCAGCCTCCTCCTCCGACTCCTCCTTTCAATCTGCTGTGTACCGTCTCCTCCTCTCTCCCACCTTCTGTCCGTACGAGTACCTTCCTTTCCAGTAGCCTCATACTCCTCCCCATTATACGTAAATCTGCATCCAGGCGGAATCTCCACGTTTGCATCTAGCAGAACACAAAAGCTGGCCTGAGGAAACTTAGTGCGGAGAACATTGCGAGCACGACCGATCTGCTCATATACCTCCGCAGCAATCTCAACACAATCCTCCACATGAGGGTCTGGCAAATACGCTGACACAATAATGAGTGGTGACTTCTCTGACCCAAAGACACCGATAACGAACCTCGTGAAACAAGTGAAAAACATACGGACGGCAGCCGCCCAAGATCTGTCGAAGATGAGAGCTGCCTTACTACACGAACTAGTTTTGATGCGCCACCCCAAGCGTTCAAATTCCCCGTGCACTAGGTATTGAGTTTCCTGACATGCAAAGAGCCCACCACATGCCCTCATATGATGGAGAGTCTCAGCACATTTGAAATGAGCCTCCCCTGCTTTGTTCAGGTTCCAGCTCGCTAAGCGTATGCCTCGGACGAGGCGCCGCAAACGTCACTGCCTACGATTCACTTCCTGAAGTATATCATTCATGGGAACCTTCAGCGCCGGATAAAAAGAAACAATACGAGCCCATGCATCAGCATGAAGAACCCAAGCCCCTGTGGTATTCGTATACGTCGCAAAACAGACGGGTCGGAAATTCGTAACAGCTTGAGTCCAAATCTGACTTCTCGGTGGCCCCACCTCCCCACGGATCTCGATTTGAACATGAGCCGAGGTCATACTACGCCAAGTCCCACAGAAACGAGCAACCGCTTTCACATGATCACGCTTCCAGGGTGCACACTCCACTAACGTACGAATCTTTCTGGGATCGATTGGCGTGTCCATATCATGAGTGAGAACATCGGCATCTGGATACGTATAACCTGGGGGCGGGGCAATGCGGTCGGCGGGTTCCTTACAGACCATATCCATCCATTTCTTTATTCTCCAAAGAGTGTCCCGTGGTGTCCCTTCTTTGAAACCGACCTTCACACTGCCGTACATAT
>CAUYUJ010021862.1:0-20000 GCA_963575745.1 Prorocentrum cordatum | reverse complement strand
AACAGACACACAAGCACAGGGACACACAGACACACAGACACGCAGACACACAGACACAGAGACCCACAGACACACAGACACACAGACACACAGACACACGGAAACTCAGACACACAGACACACAGACATACAGACACACAGACACGAGGAAAGACAGAAAGACAGAAAACCAGGCTCACAGACTCACAGACACACAAACAAACGATACACAAACACACAAACACACAGACACACAGGCACACACACACAGACGCATAGACACACAAACACGCAGACAAACAAACACACAGACATACAGACACACAAATACACAAACACACAGACACACAGACACTCAGGCACACTGACACACACGGCACCAGACACACAGACACACAGGACACACAGGCACACAGGCACACAGACACACAGACACACGCAGACACGCAGAAACACCAACACACAGACACGCAGACACAAGAGCACACAGACACGCAGGCACACAGCCACACAGACACACAGACACACAGACAAACAGATACACAGACACACTGACACACTGACACACAGACACACAGACGCAAAAAAAAAAAACACTGACACACAGACACTCAGACACACAGACACACAGACACACAGACACACGGACACCCAGACACCCAGACACAGAAACACTCACGCACACAGACACACAGACACACAGACACACAGACACACAGACACACAGAGAGACAGAAACACAGGCACACAGGCACACAGACACGCAGACACACAAAGACTGACAGACACACAGACACGCAGACACACGGACACACGGACACGCAGACACACAGTCACACAGACACACGGACACACACAGGGACACACAGACACACAAACACACAGACACACAGACAACCAGACACACAGATACACAGACACACAGACACACATACACACGGACACACCGACACACTGACACACAGATTCACAGACACACAAACACACTGACGCACGGACACACCGACACACAGAAAGACACACACGGACACAAAGAATGACAGAAAGACAGACACAGAGGCACAGGGACACACAGACACACAGACACACAGACACACAGACACACAGACACATAGACACAGAGACCGACAGACACACAGACACACAGACACACAGACACACGGACAATCAGACACACAGACACACAGACACACAGACACACAGACACACAGACACACAGAAAGACAGAGAGACAGAAACACAGACACACAGACACACATACACACAGACACACAGACAAACGACACACAGACACACAGACACACAGACACACAGACACACAGACACACAGGCACACAAACACGCAGACAAACAAACACACAGACATACAGACACACAAATACACAAACACACAGACACGCACGCACATACATTCAAGCCCACTGACACACACAGCACCAGATACACAGACACTCGCAGCGCAGCCTTGCCCTAGTCTGCCCGCTCCGCCCCCCCCCCCCGTCTTGCTTCCCCTCTCTTGCCCCCTCAAAACCCAGCCCCCACCGCACCCCCCGCCCTATCGACCCGCATGCCAGGCGGACCCCGCAGACGGATCCAGCTCATTCCCCTGCATATCCACGCCCCCCCCTCGGGTCCCCTCCGAGACCCGCTGCGACGCGCGCGTCGCATCCCCCAAATCGCAGCTGCGCTGGAACGCAGCCAAGTTCTCGATCCTTCCCGCGCCGAAACCTGTGACCACTCGCGCGGCGCCGCCGCCACTCGACGGTCCAGGCGGCTCCGCGCGCCTCGGGCGCACCAACACCCCCCCTCGTATATACGCGCCCTCGCCCGCGGCAGCCCCCTCCTCGACCGCGACGGGGCCGGGCGCAGGTCGCGCCGCCAAACGCGCCGACCTCCTCCGAGGGACCACCGCCTCTGACCGAGGCCCCACCTTTCGCTGCCCCGACGCTGGAGCCCTCGCCGCCCCCAGTCTTACCCCCTCAGCGCCGCCCCCCGTCTCCTCCGCTGCCACATCTTTCCCCCCCGCGACACTCGCGCACGCCACATCGCCACCTAGACCCCCGCCGCCCGCGCGCGCCCCCGCGGGCCCTCGAGCACCTCGGACGCGGCCTGGCCCAGCGACGTCGCGCTCCCCGCCGACATCCCTAACTCCAACCGCGGTCACCGCGCCACCCGCCGCCCCTGCATCCAAGCGAGGCGCCGCCGTCTTCCCCCGTGCGCGCCGCGCGGCAGAACGCGGAGCGGCGCCACCCGGCGAGCCAGAGCCCCCCCCCTCTCTCGGAGACACCGCCCCCCCGCCAACCCCAGCGGTCAAGTCGCGGACGCCTGCCGCGCCCCTTGACTCGGCTGCGCCCGAAGCCGCGCCCTTCGTCGTGACCGCTAGCCGCCCAGCGGTACCATCACCATCGACGGCGCGCCCCCCCCTGACTCGGAAACCACAAATTTCCTCCGCAGGCGCCTGCTCGCGGAACGCGGCTCGGCGGCGGCAACCGAGACAACGCCCCCCCTGCGTCCTCCACGGCCTGGCCCTGCACCAACTCCACCGCCGGACGTAGGCTCACCCCCCGACCCGACAGAGGCCGAAGCCCCGGCCCGATCGCCAGCGACGCCGCGCGCGCGCACGATCCCTCGGGCCGCCGACGGCCCACCCCCCCTCGCGCTCCGTCGCTCCGTCGGCGCCACCGCCAACAGCCCCACCCCCGCCCCATCCGCCGCCACCAGACGCACTCGCATCACCGCCCCCCGGCCCACTCCCGCCACTGCCCTGCCCCTCACGCGCTGCGCCCACCTCTGTCGCATCTGCGCCCGCGCCCTGCCCCTGACCGCGGCCCAGGCGGCAATACACTGCCATGTACGCCTCCTTCTGCTTGATGTGCGCCGGCTCGTCTCGGATCAAGCGCGGTGGCTGGTCGTCGTCAAACATGAAGTACCTCCCATCATGAACGCGGCACAGAGTCGTGTAATGGCCGCTATAAATTGACCGCCCATTGTGGTAAACCACACCGACCAACTGCATCTGGGGAAGCCCTGGCAGCCTCAGGTGCTCTTCCACCCACACTGCCTCCCGCGCCTCGGTGCCCCTCCTCAATTGAACCACCAGAACTCGTGGCACACCAGTGGCTCTCGTCTGCCTCACGTGCTTAACCCGGTCGTGCTCGTCGCGGCAACACCCCGGGCAGCTCTTCTCGATTTCTTCAGGAGCACAGAAATCGCAGTACAACTCCTGCAGCATCAAGGGCCCACCTGGACGTCCATGAACACGCAGCTTCAGTACATCCTCAGCCTCGTACGCGACAGTCTCGTAATTACACACGTCACACTTCTCCCGCTTCTCCAGGACGAACCCGAAGATCTGATCAACGCACGTCACCCGCAGATTCAGCGCCCGGATACTACCGAGGTCCCGCTGCGCAAACCGACCTGCCAACATCTCTGCGTCACGCGCAGCCACCATCAGCTTACCCCAATACGCAAACACATCCTGCTGCTGCCACGGGTCGTTGAACTCACTCGGCCGCCCCATCACATCGTCGTCGCAGTCAACGCTCGTACGCCGCAGCACACTCACAGGTCCCTGCTGCCAGCGTCGCGAGCACAACTGGTTGTACGTCTCCCACATCCCGCACACGCAACAACGCCCCGTGCCCCGGTCCTCGCACTGCTGCTCTGAATGCCATCGAAGCCACTCCAAGACGGCAGGCGTCCGCAACATCAGCTGCGTCACACTGACCACGTAGCAGGTGTGCCATGGCCGCGGCATCCCTCGGACGGGCACGCACCGCACGCTGTCCCACGAAGCCGCGCGAATGCCAGCCACGTTCGGAACATCCATGTCTGCCGGGCACAGTGGCGGCCGAGGCGGGCAGGGGCTCGGCGGCGGCGGAACTTGGCGCCCCAAAGCAAACAAACTCTGTGGCCCGAACGCTGCGGATATCGCTTGTTCCCGACGGCGCTGTCGGCGGCCGGCAGCCCGCTGCTGCGCCCGCAAGTACGCCTCTCGATCTCGTTCCTGCGCCTGCTGCCGGGCCAGCGCCGCGGACTCTCGACCACGCTGTAACCGACTCTGAACCTCCACACCCTCCAGTCTCTGTGACTGATCACGCGTCGCCTGCAGCACGACTCTCGCGCGCTGCGCCACGGCCCTCATCTTCTGCTCCCGAGATCCAAAGCACGCGTGGGCACGCACATACCCGAACAGCCCATAGTGGTCGGACATGTGGAACTCGGAACCCTCGAAGAACACCTTCCCTTTCCCTACCAAGTGCACCTCGGACCAGAGGTCCGCTCCGAAGAGCACCCGGTCACGTCTCTGGCCAACAGCCCCCCTCTCGCCAAGACCCGAATAGAACTTATTGCCGGGGCAACCCCAGGATCGGCCCTCATACCATGCGTCCCTCAGACGCAACTGCTCCACGGCTGCCTGCATCTGCGCATCCGTGCTGTTCATGTCGCCCACGATGAGCAGCCGATGGCATTCGTCACCGCACTTCGCCACAATCTTCCCAAGTATCGCACGACGCCGTTCCCATGACGCGTCCGTGGGCAGGTGCACCGCCGCCACGTGCACATGCCCATCGCCGCCGGCGCCGCCGTCTCCGGGCACCTGGACACGGCACAGCACGACCGGATCCTGCCCTGGCACAGCCACAGATTCCGCCCGCAGACCGTGCCTGACGTACAGATGCACATACCCCCTGGACTCCTGCGCCTGCGCAACGCCCGCCAATTGAAACTCCCCTGACAGCTCCTCGTACGCGCCCCCGCCCTCGCACTCCTGCAAGGCAACGACGTCACACCCGCGCGCCTGCCTCCAACGGAGCACCTCGCCAAGAAGCGCGGCGCGCTGATCCCGCGCGGTCCAGGAATGCGGGGCCACGGCAGCGCGATGCCCACCAGCAATGTTCCACGTCGCAAACGACAACGTCGACGCGCCCTCAAGGCCGTCTCCCTCGCCTGCCTCGTCCGCGGCCCTCCTCACCACACCCGCCATCGCCCGACCCGCGCCCGCCGCACTGGGCCCGGACACATCCGCGCGCGGGACGACGCCGAAGAGGTCCAGAGCGTCACGGCACTCCTGGTCCGAGAGCAACAACTCCATGACATCCCGCGCACCCCGCGCGCCGACACCCGCGCGAAAAGACGCGAACGCGCCCCGCAACGCACGACACACGTCTGGCACGAACGACTCCGCCGACGCATCCAGCACCCCGGCCCCGGCCCCGCGACCAACGTGGCCCAGCAGGAGCCCGAGTGCGCCGGCGATCCTCTGCGAAGGCACCCGAACGTGCGGCGCCTCCCCAAACTCTACCGCTGGTGGCGGGCGCCGCCCATCACTGGCCTGTATCGGCCGCAGCAGCGCGTCGATATTCCGAGCGATTCGCCCTGCAACCGCCTCCCTGCGGCCTCGATCGTACACGCGCACGGTCAGAGACTCGGCACGCCCGAGCGCCTCCCCCGCCCGACCAGCCTGGACGCGCACAAAGATCCAATCCTGGGGAACGCCAGACACGCTCAGAGCGTCCACGGCAGCAACCATCAGCAACTCCTTCTTATCGCTGACGCAGCTCGCGTCCCAAACGCTCGTCCAGTTGTGCGCCACCCGAGCAAAATGCTCTGGGTTCTCCTCCGCGCCGACGTGCTCGCCCACCTTTGCCGAGGCCACAGTCATCGACAGGTCTAACCCTGAGCACAGCTGTCGCGCCACCTTCAGGAAGAACTCCAACGCCTGACGCTCCAGTCTGCCCTCCGCCAGAGCGCTCTCCGACCGCACGTTCACGACCCACTTGTCCATCCGCAGCGCGCAGCCACCGCGAACATCCCCGAACGCATCCTTCATCTTCCTGGCCGCCTTATCCAAGCTCCCGTGCAGTCTCGGCGGCACCAGCGCACCCATGGCCTCCTTCACAGCGCTCATGTGCAGCGGGCCCAGGCTCGGTTCCACGACATCGAACACGCGACCATCCCACCGCCCACACGCCACCCACCGATCCACCATCATGTCAGCGACACGGCCCAACAACTCCACTCCGTCGTCGTCCGCGCGCTCCCGGGACAGACGCTCAGCGGCAGCCCTCAAACGCCCCCGCAACTCTTCCACCGTGTCAACACCATAGAAATCCTCTGCATCCCCACCCGCCAGCTCCCGCGCGGCCTCACGTTCCTCCAACGTCACACCGCGCACCCTCTTCCGGTCCAGGAGCCTGTCAGCCACGGCGGTCAGACGCCGCCGCGCGACGTCATCACCCCCCGCCTCGGCATCGACAGCCTCAGCCAACGCGGACACGCACGGCGCGCCGTCCTCACCCCAGAGCCAAGTGTCATCATCCACCACTCTGTTCAGACCTCTGAGCCTCTCCGCCTGCGCCGCACGGACGGTCTCGAGACGGCCCAACAATCTCCCCGCCGCACACCTCTCCTCTGCAGTCCACAAATCCGCCTCGCAGTACCCATACTTCCGCAACGTTGACGAAGCGCGCGCCTCCAACCGCAGCTCGAACCGACGGCGCTCCCGGAACGCCGTCGTGTGCCTGGCCCGCATGAAGTCCGCGTACTCCGGCAAGTCTTCCTCGAACACCAAGTCCCACGGATGCCTGACGCGCGTCGTTGCGACGAACCCGATCCCAGCGACGGCCGCGGTCTTCGCCGACATGTGCACGCGGACTTTCGCCAACGTCATCCCCTGCGCCTTCCAGTGCGTCAAAGCCCACGCCAGCTGCAGCGGGTAGTTCTCGCGCGCGAGGCCGTCCTCCGTCGTGGACGATACAGTCTGCCTCCAGATGGGCACCCAGTTCTTGCGCACAGGATCGTTCTTGAAGAAAGACCGCGGCTCGCCATTCTCGTCTTTTCCCAGATCGACGTCGTCGAACTCGACAAAAACACAAATGGGCGCCTGCAAGTCCGGGCGCGCACGGTTGTGCGGGTCCGCCCCGTCCGGCCACATGTACCCGCGCAGCGTGCCCATCGCCCCGTTCATCAACCCCGCCTCGACCCACAAGTTCTGCGTCAGCAGCACGCGCGCCCCTTCACACATGTGAAGCTCGTTCTCGATCCCTCGGAAATCGTCGGCCGCCATCTCTTCCGGCCGAGATTTACTTTTATCCTTCCAATTGTGATAGGCGCGCAGAGACGCAATGGGCTTGCCACTGGCAGCCGCCACCTGGTACAGCCTCTCCAGGTTCACCCTATCCGCGCCGCAGGCACCCGACGCCCGATCCTTCCTGCCATCCATCAGCAGCGGCGCCGTCTCGAACGCTGCGAGCTCCTCCCTGCCCTCCTTCGTCATCTGCAGCACCGACCTGTTCCGGCGCCTCAACCACGCATGATCCGACTGGTCCCACGTGCACTGCGCCATTCCTTTGGTCACCTCCAGAAAACGATCGGCATCCCGCCGGTACTCCGCCTGCCGCTCGGCGGACAGACCCTCCTTCTTCCCACTCCATCTGTGCACGCGCCGTAGCACGGCGACGTCCTGGAACGTATTGCGCACAAACTGGCCCGTGGCCACCAACTTCTCCGTGCTCCACGCATCGTCTGGAGTGCGCTCCGCCCCCCTCGGCTTATTTTTCCCATGCCCCTCATACTTGCCCATTCGATACAACGGATCGTCGCCGATGGGCGGCGCCTGCTGCGGATCTCCTGCCAGCACGACATCCTTCCCGCCGAGATACACTGGCTCGTCCTCCTCCATCTTCCTCCCCTTTCCTCCTTTTCCGCCTCCTCCGCGTGCCGCAAACTTCGCATCCGTGCCCAGAGTGTCCTGCACCTTGTACTCGATCTTCCCCAACATCTGCCGCCCGATCATACTCATCTCATCCAACACAAACAGCTTCGCCTGCCGCAACCGGTCCCGCGTCCGCAAGAAGCGTTCACCGCCCTTTTGCTTCCAAGGCCCGCAGTACCCCACCGGAACACCGAAAGCCCTGTGCAGAGTAGTCGCCCCATACTTCAACTGGAACGAGGCGCACCCTGTCGGAGCAGCCAGCAAACAGCAATTCCGCACCTCCTCATCAATCTCCGACTGAGAGCGCCTTCCCTCGCGCATCCCACCCCGGAGGCCCGGCACCCGATCCATTCTGGTCCGCGGAGCCGTCTGACGCGCCCTCTGTCGCCTCGCCGCCACAAAACTACGCACCGTGCGCGACTTCCCCGTGCCTGCCACGCCCGTGACCATCAGGCGGAGCGGGTCCTTCTCGGAGTGGCGTCCATCCATAACGATGTCGTGGGCAAACTTCTGCCAGGGGTCCAGGTCTTCGCGCAAGACGACCTCGGCCCCGTCACCCACATTGGCCTTGCCGTACCAGACATCGCGCAGCTCCTCGAGGCGCCGCTTCTCCCCTGTGGACACATTGCACGGTTCATCCAGCCAACTGAAATCCTTCGGGTTCACACGCACCCTCCCGCGAACGTCCTCCCGCGCCACATCCCCGACGCGAACGTCTGTCGCCTGCACCGCGGGGCCCGCCGCGCTAACACGCTCATCCGCTGGGCGGCGATCCCACTCGGACACCTCCCCCGCACCTGCGGCACCCTCCACACCCTCCCCTGGTCGCGGGTCGCGCAACACGATATCCCGAGGCTCCTCGTTGGGATCGTCCTCGGCGTTCTGCGCGAGTCTGTCCACCAGCTCCTCCACGTCCTCCCCCGACTCCGCCGCATCGCTCTCTCTGCCAGCGTCACCCTCCCTCGAGCCACCGTCGGATTCCTGGCCCCCCACGTCGCCCGCGGCGTCGCCCGCCCCAGCGTCACGCCCCTGCTGCCGCGCCCGGTGCCGACGCACCATCTCGCGGCGCGTCCGCCTCAGCAGCTCGCGGTTGGTCCGCACCCCACCAGCCTCCAAGATTGCGCCCAGCACCTCCTTGTAGAACGGACTCGCGCGTTCGTACTGCTCCACGACCCACGCCGGCACCCACTGTCGGAGCATGGGGCCCGTGAGCATCTCCATCAACATATCTCCCCAGAACCGATCCTCCCTGCCCCTCCAAGCCGCCCCCCCCCGACTTGAACCACAAATCCTGCACTCCCAGGAACCGATCGCCCCCAGCATGGGGCACGAAATCCGCGGCCCCAATGCAGACTTCCGGCACAGGGCGGACGTCGCGCCGCATCTCTGCACCGATCATGGCTCTGCGGTCCGCCGTCGCCATGTGCCGCCAGTGCGCGATGACGTTCGCCCGCGCGTACGCCTCGTGGCAGGCGTGCTCCACGTTCGCACACTCCGCGCTATAGCCGGGCGTCACCTGCAGGCACACCGCAGGGTTCCCGCGCCTCAGCTTCCCTCGATACACGGCGTACTTCCAGTAAAACTCAAAGAGTGACACATCGCGCACCTCCTCCTCCGTGATGGACCCGTCTCCCCGGGCCCGCTGGCGCCGCACGAACTCCAGGCGCTTGTCGAACTTGTCCACTTTGCTATCCCAGTGAACCGGCTCATCCTCCGACTTGTCCCGGAGTGCGGACGCAGGCTTCAGGGCACGCGCGCCCGTCGTGTTCAGAGCCACGACAGGCATCATGGACAAGACCATTGGCAAGCGCAACCCCAGCAGCGCCACTTCGTAACAATGGTAATCCCTCTCCCCGAGCATCCTAGCGAAGAACTTCTGGATCGAGCGTCGGAGGAAGTCGGTGCCCTCGCCGTCGGGAACGTACGCGCAGACCTCGTTGACGGCGTCGTCCAGCACCTCCTTGATCTTCCGCGAGCCCTTGGGCGCTTTCGTCGCATATTTCGTGACGTACTCCACAACGGCCCACAGGTTCAGGACGGGGCGCCAATCGATGTTCCCCATATTGGCCAGGAGCACGTGCTCCTCGTAGCTGTTGCAGAGCCGGTCGTTCCTCGGAAACACCGCCTGCCAGTGGCCCTCCCTGCGCCCCTTCTCCATCCGGAACGGTCTCGGCCCGACGCGGCCCCACCTCTCTCGCGGAAAATCATACCGGCAGAACACGCACCCCTCCTTGCCGCGCGCACACGCATGTACCCCGAGCTTCGGCGGGCCCATGCCATGCTTCGTGTGGCGCGCAACCCTGTTCACCAGCGCGGACACCATTCTCCGAACCGGCTGCACGTCCAACGTCCCTGCTGCCTCGGACTGAAAGGCCTCGTCCAGAACCTTCCGCAAGTTCAAGCACTCCGGCGCAGACGCAGGCACGCTCCGGACCGCCCGGGCCTCCGACGTCTCAGCAGCAGCCTGGTCTTCCATCTCCACGTCAACATCGAAGGCCCCAACCTCGTCGTCCCACGTGTATCTGCACGCGCCCGCGTCATCGTAGCAGGGGTTCCACTCCGAGACCACGTGCCCGAAGAACTCATAGAACCGCTTCTCCAGAACGCTCTGCAGCGAAACGTTCTCGTGTTCTGGCTTCAGCACGCCGAAATCAGCGCCAGCACCCGTCAAGCGCTGCAAGCGGACCCCCGCGGGACCAGGCCAACCCGCACCCGCGTCCTCTGCGCCGTCACCGCCCTCACCATCCTCCACAGGACTCTCTCCCAGCGCGTCCACAGGCGCGGAAATCTCTCGGCCGACACGCTCGAACGCAACATCTCGGTCGCCTCCCCGACCGCGCGCACCCTCATCAACATCCACGATCACCAACCACCCGCGATCCACCAGCGCGTCAAGCAGCGCATCAGCCCTGCCCACGAACTCATCCTCATCGTCGTCGTCCGCGCCATCCTCACTCCCAGACCCTGAAGCCGCCGTATCCTCACCCCCGCGACCCCTGGATGCACGCGCGCCTGGCCGGCCGGCAGCGGCGCGCAGCACCCGCTCCAGGACCGCGAGAGCAGCGGCGCGGCGCTTCTGCTCCTGCGGGGGCCAAGCCATCGGCCCCGCCTCCAGCGATGGCAAACACGCCGGCAAGTCGCTGGTCACGCTCGGCGGGAGCATGTCGCCCTCCCCGTCCACGTCCGCACGCACCCGCGCAACCTCGGGCCCCGGCAACCCTACGCTGAACCCGTGGTAGTGCAGATTCCCTCCCGCGCCACACTCGGCCCTGGCCATGGCCATGTACTTGAACTGCTCAGAGTGCGGCAGCACTGCGGGCATCACCATCCGCATGTTCAGCTCCACCCGCAGGGCCATCATGTACGCCACCCGGTCCGGGTTGTCCCGAGCGAACCGAAAGCGCTCCTCTCGCCCGTCACCCACCCAATCCCCGAGAGCGCGCTCCCCTGCCGCCCGCGCCCCCCGGCCTCCTCCCATGCGCTGAATGTCAAACGCGGCATTGTAGAACGGATTCGGCGTCCACCAGATGGACGGGTGCCGGCCGAGCCCGACAACATCCGGCACGAGAGGCCGCCTGCGCTGAGTCCGACCGTTCCCCGCCGGCAGGTCCATCTCGCGCAGGAACCGCCTGCCGACATGCTCCGCGCCGTCCGCCAGAGGGCCCTCGACCCAGGGCGGGTGCCAGGACAGGAGCTTCACAGTACTCTGCAACTTCTTAGACTCATAGGACCAATGCATCGTGGTCGAGGGCACGTCGCGCCCAACGTTCGCCAGCTGACCCACCAGGATCCGCACCCGGTCCTCGCTCTCCAAGATCTGCCTGAGCCCACCCTTGGTCATCACACTCGGGCCCTGCACCGCGAGCCCCGCCCGCTTGTACATGGTCCGATACACGCCGAAGCCCTTCGCCCGTGCCTCGTTCAGGAGCAGCACGTTCACCATAGCCCACATCACGCGCTGCCCACGCGGACCACCAACGAACTGCCCGGTGCGGTAGCGCATCAGGTGCTGCACCCACTCCTGCACGGAGACCCGGCGAGGGCGGTCCTCGAAAAGGTCGCCGATGCCCATCGGGAACTCCAACGGGAACGCCCTCGCGAAGCGACCGACAGAACGCGCCGGGATCGGGTCGTCACTCTGGCCAGGCCATCCGTAAATCATCCGCTCCCCCGTCCGCGCGACCTCCTCGTCCTCGTCAAACTCCGGCAAATTCTCCTCCACGCACCCCGTATCCTTGTCCTGAGCAGCTCCCACGCACCTGCCAGCCATGGCCAACTCCAGCATCACATCGTCCAGGACCGCCTCTGGAGTCACGCCCCCGCCCGGGTCAGAGAACGGCCCCCCGACCCGCGGCCCCATCCAGTGCACGAGGAAATCGACTCACACGCACTCCACGGGCACCCGATCCCTCTGCACGGCCACCACTTTGCTCTCCCCCCGCGCCGCGTCCAGCAAGCGCCCGAACAGGTCCTCCGTCGTCTCGTCGTCACCAAACTTCAGCCCCTCCAACTGACCCTCCGCCTCCGGCTGCAGCCCCGCCCACCATCGCTGCACAGCCCCGCCGTACCTGAACTGCGCCTTTTCAAGCCAAGCACTGAACACATCGTGATCGACGGCCATGGCCTCGTCTCCGTCCCCGACATCGAACTGGTCCTCATCTGCCTCCTCTGCACCACCGTCGCCCGCGGCGTCCTGGCCGCCCTCGTCGCCACGCTGTGCGCCGTCGCCGTCGCGGACTCTTGCCCCGCGCTGAGCCTCGTCACGCGGCCCCACGAAGTGCACGTCGAAGCCCGCGGCAATAAACTGCCGCGGCGTGACGACGTCGACGCCACACGGAACAGTTTCCCTGGCAATGGCCTCCGCCCGAGTCATCGGCTCGGGCCCCTCGGCTTCCCCCGCCTCGTCCCCCGACAGCACGGCGCCGTCGTCGCTCTCCTTCGGCGCATAGCACCGGATGATGTCGTCGTCCGGCAGCACATCAAACAAACGCGGGTCGTAGTACTTGTGCATGGGCTCATTCGCAGCGCCGCCCAGGCGCCAGGGCCCGTACGTGCCGGCGAACGCGCACAGCGCCCGCAGCACGTGCCCACAGTAGCGCCAGCGCACGTGCAGGCCCTCGACCACCTCCTTCCCGAAACCAACGTTCCGCCGCAGCATCAGACTGAAGGGCACCTTCCTCGGGTGCCAGGGCAGCATCACCCGCGGCTCCACGTTCTCCTGAAGCTCCCTCCCCCTGCCGCCATGGTCGTAGTCGTTGATCACTTCCCCACTGAGCAGCACCTCCGCGACCCGACCGGGAAACACCAGGCGCCCGTACACGTCCACGCCGAAGCGCTGCCGCTCCTCGTCCGTGGCCCCCGCGGCAAGGCGCTCCGGGCGGTGCGGGTCGTCGGGGCGCTCGCCAGGTCCGCGCACCGAGTTCACGCGATCCCCGACGCGGTACCCCTTCATTAGCTCGTGACGCCGCGCGAACCCGGCCACATCCTGCGGGAACGAGATGATGTTCTTGCGGAACTTGCGCAGCCCTGTCCGAGACACGGTGGCAGATGCACCTGCATGTGGTCCAGAGCAATGAGCAGGCTCTCCGTGAGCGTGGCCTGGTCGAACAGGTCGCGCAGGTCATCGGAGGGGAACCGGAAGCACGGGTCCATGTGATTCTGCGCGGTGCGGAGACCCACCACCTGATACAGGTCGTCTTCCGTGGGCGCGGCCGCCGCCTGCTTGTCAGATCCCGCCTACACCGCATGCACACGCCCGCGCACTCCAGGGCGAAGCCATCTGGCGGGTCGCTCGGCGGCACCTCGTCCCACTCGGCCACCTCCGTGCTGCACGCAGCCAGCCCGTCCCCGCCGCGACGCAGCAGCAGCATCTCATCCGCCAGCTGGTCCGGCGGCTCGAAGGCAGGGTGGAACGCTGGGAACCGCTCCTGGCACTCGTGGCACGTGAACTTCACCATCCGCGTCAGGATCGCCTGCGCCGCCTGCACGGCCCGCACGGACGCATCGCGCAGCTGCACGTCATACTTCGCCACGCGCAGCGGCACCGTCTTCAGCGCCAGCAGCATGCACTTCTGGTGTACGTCCCCTGCAGCAACACGCGCTCGTTGGTTTACACGCCCGCCGCAGCGCTCGCGCAAACGCGCCTCCACACGAATCTCCCAATGCTCCGATTCTGGCGCTGATCCAAACACAAACGACTCCGCGACGCTCAGGCCGGCACCTTCCGACGACCTCCCAGGCGCCCATCTGGTCCGAATTACGGCCCGCAAATCATTCCCGTACCGACCGCGCTTCTTCGCCCGGCGCCCCCGGCCACGACCCGCACGACCCGCCCCCCGCGCTTCCTGACCGGCCTGCTGCAGCGCGTCGAGCCCCTCTTTCGCAGTGCGCTCGCCCGCGCCGCCCTCGGGCAGCAGCCCCGCCACGCCGGCGTCCTCCTGCAGCTGGCCCACCCAGACGCGCCCGGGATTCTCCCCCTCCTCTGCTCTGCGCTCCTGCGGGCCCTGGCCCCGCCACCACGCCCCCGCCATGTGCGCGGGCTCCGTCCACCCGGCAGGCCGCTCCACAGGCAACACGACCACGTCGTCATCCCGACCCACGTTCGCTGCGAAACCGGCCGCGACCCGCGACTCGCGCTGCCACAGAGCCTGGAAATCGTCCGCATCGCCCCCGCCCGGCTCATCGCAGCACCGCACCGCCCGCCACTGCGTCCCGCCGCTCTCGGACACGACCGGCGTCTGCAACATACTACACTCGAAACGCACTCGGGGCCACTCCGTGCGACGACGGAAATCCTCCTCCACGGCTATCGCCTCCCAAGACGAACGCTCCGCGCTCGGCCCACGACCGCGCGCGCGATCCTCCAGCTCCAGCAGCACGCACCCGAACTGTCCTGGCCGCCCCGGCTCCATCAGCGCAACCCACAACTTATCGCCGTCCGACCCCTGGATCCGAAAACTACCCCGGTCGCACTGACGGCACAACACAAGGTACTCGCGGACGGCACCGACCAATGCCACCATCCGCTTGTCCTTGAGGTGGGACAAGGACGCAACTGCCCACGCCCTCGCATCCCCACCTCCGGTTCGCGACAATCCCGCGCGGCGCGGCGCGCTCCCGCGCCCTTCCTCGGCCGCTCGCGCCCCCGCCAGGTCTGCCTCCGTCGGCGGCCCTGCACCCGCGAAACGCACCAGCTCCGCATCGAGCGCGCTGCGCACCTCGCGCGGCAGCGGCGCCGCGTCTTCTTCCGAGGCGCACTCATGATCTGACGCAGAACGCTCGTCGTCGCAATCCGAGGCCGATAACTCCGCCATGCCGCCGCAAGCCTCGTCACCACCGCCCTCCTCATCCACGGCTCCGCGGACCGCACCGCCCGCTTCGGCCCCTTCTTCGGCGGACGTCTTGCGCTCGAGTCTCCGGCGCCCCCGGCGCGCCTCCGGCACCTCCGCGCCCCCCTCGCCAGCTCGCCCCTCCTCCGCGCCCCTGCGCCCCGCACCGCTCTCAGCAGCCTCTGCATCGGACGTCTTGCGCCCCAGCCGCCGCTTCCGCGCCGCCGCCACCTCCGCGGCGCCCTCCCCCGCGCGCCCGGCCCCCGCGGCCTCGCGCCCCGCGTCGCCCCCAGCAGCCTCTGCCTCGGACGTCTTGCGCGCCAGCCGCCGCTTCCGCGCCCCGCCGCGCACCGCGGCGGGCTCGGCAGCCTCCGCCTCGGACGTCTTCCGCCCCAGGCGCCGCTTCCGAGCGCCGCCGCGCACCCCCCCCCACCCCCGCCCTCGTCCGCGCCGCCGCCCTGCTGCATCGCACCCTCCACGGCGTCGCCGCCCCCCCCACCGAGCGCAGCGTCCTGGTCTCTCGACGCACCAGCCGCCGCCGCACACCGATGCGCCGCCCCCCTCAACCACTCCTCCCAATCCAAGTCGGTATCGCGAACCTTGTAATACTCATCCCCTCGCGCGCGCAGCGCAGGCAGGCAGAAGCAGGCGCCAGCAGTGGCACCGATCGCACTGCGCCCAATTCCGCATACAGAACAAGTGCGACGCCCCGTCGTCGCCCCCCCCGCACGCCTCGGGCCCGGCGCCGCCGTCGCCGCCCCCCTGCGGATCCTCTCCGGGCGCATGCCCCATTTTCTCGTTCGCGTGCAGCCTGTTCTCCTTCGAACGCGGATCAATGTGCGGATCGCACTGCGGGCCTGCGTACGGCTTCAGATACTGCTGCTTCATTGGGTACCGCCGGATCTCCTCGCTGGTCAACCGCAACGCCTCCACGCAGTCCTTCTCGCTACAATCCATTTCGGACGCTTGCAGCTGCCCCAGGTACTTGTTGAAGACCGCCCTGCTGTACCACATGAACACCTTCCCCCCCTGCTGCCCATTGTAGGACTCCCTCTCCGATCCGAACCGAGTAGTTCCCTCCCCGCAGCGATCCTGCAGTGTCCGCACCCCTGCCCCCTTCTCGTATACGAAGCCAGAACGGCCATGGTTCTTATTAGTTCGGAGATTGTCATGAACTTGCTTGAGGCACTGCTCGTACTCGCTGTTCGTTAACACAAATCGCTTGTGCTCGTCCACATCACACAAGGACTTCAGCTCAGGCTTCATCTTCGACGCCACGTCCCACATCGCGTGCCGCGCGTACCACTGCTTAGATGGCTTGTTTGCCTTGAGCGCGAACTCCTTGAACTTATCCAACGCGCCTGCAGGACTCGGGCCCCTGACGCGCCCGTGCGGGCACCCATATCGAGCGCACTTCCCGCACACGTCGCTCCCCGTCTTCGGCCGAAACCGGCACTGCTCTCGCCCCCAGCCCCCCCCCCACGTCAGCCCTTTGCAGCGGTCCTCGTCCACGTAATCCGGCTGGAACTGCCGGGACTCTGCCTCGGACGCAAGCACCCCGTCCGCGGCCCCGCGCTTCCGGCGCGCTCTCCGGGCACCGCGCGGACGCGCGGCCGGCCCGCTGCCATCGCTTGCGCCATCGTCAGCACCCCCGACGTCCACGGTCACTCCAGGGATGACAGGCTTCTCCTCGCCATCAGAATCGCTCGGCGGCGCCGCGGCCGAAGCCGCGCCCCGAAGAGCGCGCCTCGCAGCCGCTGCCTGCGGTGCGACGGCGTCCGATCGCGCCCGAGCAGCCCCCGCGTCATCCTCTTCCACCGTAACCCCTGGAAGCATCGGCATGTCCTCACCCGAATCGCTCTTGTCCCCAGACGCACGGCCGCGCGTGGCGACCGCAGCTGCGGGTCGACGAAGCACGGACGCCCCCGCGGCATCGCCCGAATCGGCATCGTCGACGGTGACTCCCTGGATGACTGGCATGTCCTCGCCAGACGACGACGGCGCCCCATCCTCACCGGTCGCGCGTCGCACCCGCGCAGCAACGCCCGCCATGACGTTCGGGTTCTGCGCACCGCGGAGATGCGCACCTCGCTGGCTTTTCGCGGCGGCCTTCTTTTTCGGCGCACTCCTCTTCGGCGCGCCTGCTATCGACCGCAGCCACGGCGCGGCGCCTGCGTCTCCGAGAGATACGCCAGCGGCCAAGCGACTGTCCACATCAACGACCGTCGCGACATGGCCCTCTGGGTACCACACAACGCTGCCGATCTCGGCCCCCCCCGCGGAACCCAAAAACCACGCGCCGGAACACTCCCCACGCAGAAAACCATCTGCACTCTCCGCCTCATAGACTCGCATCCTCGAACGGCGCGCCTCCAGCCAATCCTGCACGAGAGCAAAGTTCGCCTTCTCCGCCGCATCACCGCACGCCCCAGCTCCGGAATCATTAGCGCACTGCAACTCGAAGAAGCCCTCCGCCTGCGCGCGCGCGCCAGCACCCCCGCACCGAGCGACACTCAATTGCAGACACTTATTCCGCCACGGCCCCAGGCGATCTCCCGCATCAACAACTCCGAGTCGCCCCGACGCGACGCCACGTCGAAGGCGCCGCCTCCACGCACGGGACGCGCCACACCCCCCAGCAGCACCGAGTCGTCCCACGCGGGAACACACATCGCAGGACACACCGCCCAGCGCGGCGAAGACACAGGCCACGCGCAAAGCCGCATCGACAACGCACTGCCCCGCCCTCTGCGACGCCCTCCAGGCAGCGCCCCCCACGCACTCGTCCGCGCCCCGGCCCGCCCTGGCCTTGGCAGCGCCGATGCCAATGCCGGGGGAGAACCTGCGCGCGCACACGCGCCGCCCCCCGCACCTCCGCGCGGAAAGCCCACGCAGGCCACAGTAAAACCACTTGGCGACCCGAACCTTCGCGGCAGACGGCGCCGCATCGGACGGAGCGTCCACGTCGCGCCAGAAGCTCTCTCTCTCTTTCCACATCCGCGCGCGCGCCATCGCGCGCGTCACAGCGCGGCCACCCGAAAGAACTTGTGGCCTTGGCTGGAACAGACCCAGCGCAGCAAAAACTGAAACTGCAATCAGCGCAACCTCCCCGACTGACAGCGCAGACACCCGCGCTTCCAGAGACGACAGCGCCACGCGCGGGGTGGACACCGAATCGACAGCCCGCGCCGATCGGGCATTCAGAAACTGCTGCAGTCGCGCGCTTCTCCGCCCCCCCAGCGCCGCGCGGGACACCCGGGCACGCCGCGGCGACTCATCGCGCGCACGCGGCGACTCATCGCGCGGAAGAAGGCGCGGCACGACTGGAAGCGGGACACGGACCGCCATCTCTTCTTTACGCGCCGCCGCCGCCTCCGTCCGCCGCGCCCACTCCGCCTCCCGCCGCGCACAGCGCGACCTCCGAAGCGACGCGCGGCACGCCTTGCGATGCGCCTTCTGCTCGCGCTTCGCTGCCTCCCAGGCGGCATCATCCACGACTTCCTCCCTGATCACGTCGTGCTCTGCGCGCAAGCTCTCACGCAGCCGGTCCTCCCACTCCACAGATCCCCCCAGCTGCGGGGCGCGCTCCGCGCCCCGCACAGACGGAGCCCGGACCGAGACCACGGCCGCGACAGAAGCCGAGACCAACGCCACTGCCAAAGAGGAAGCCGGGACCGGGGCTGACCAGACGACGTCGTCAGCTCCAAACCAATCGTCGTCATCGTCATTCTCGTCGTCGTCGTCACAATCGCTGGCGGCAAAAGCATCAAGTTCCCCCGCGTCGAAATCCTCTATGAATTCACGGCCATCACTGCTTTCCCACGGCGAATGATCAGCGAGCCGCGCTGGGACGGGCACAGCGACGGAATCCGAGGCCCGCGCGATCCCGCCTGGCAAGACCGGAGCCGAAGCCCGCGACGCAGCCGGAACCTCCCGCGAAAAGTCCGAAAAAAACTCTCCCTCCCAGCGCCCTGACCCAGTAGCCTCCTCTCCGCAGCGCACAGCCCGCGCCAGAGCCGAAGACGGCCGCGAAAATTTCGCGAGCGCTTCCTGCTCCGAACGCGGACCGCAGTCGCGTCCGCCCACCGCGCCCGCCGCACGCGCAGAATCGAGAAACTCTCGCGGAAAATTCGCGATAGTTTCCCCCTCCCAGCGCGCTGCCTCCGAAGAGACACATCCGCACCGAGCGGCCCCCGGAGCAGAAGGCCCTCGGGGAAAATCCGCGAGCGTTTCCCCCTCCGAGGGAACCATTCCCGAGACGCCCGCTCGGCCCAACAGGCCACACGCCGAAGCAGAAAACCGTCCCGAAAAAATCGCGATAGTTTCCCCCTCCCAGCGCACTGACCCAGAGGCCTCCTCCCCGCGCCGCACAGCCCGCGCTGGCGCCGAAAACGCCCGCGAAAATTTCGCGAGCGTTTCGTCCTCCCAGCGCAGACCGCAGTCGCGTCCGCCCACCGCATCCGCCGCGCCACCGCCACACCACGCTTCCGCACATACAGACATTCTCTCCAAACCTTCGTTTCCTTCAGTGTAACCCGATGTGATGAACCACCGGGTCCCCTTGGCACGAGGCCCACCTGGAGGGGAACCAGGGCCCGCTTTCGCGGGACTTTCCCCGGCCGCACAGCGTGGCGCGGCCAGGCGCCAGCCGGAGCTGGGGCTTCCACAACAGCTAGCTGCCAAGGGAGAGGAGACTCCCGAGCGCCCGCTGCATAGGTCCTTTGTTTAGCCTCGGTTGGATCGAGGTTCCCTTCACTACTATCTTTCTCGGAGAGTGGAGACTCCCGAGCGACTGCCGTGAAGTGTCGATGAACCCCGGTGTGGTTAACCCGGGGGTGTCCGAGCATCGCACCCGCGGAGGGAGAGCCGGCATCAACCCAGCATTTCTCTCGATCACTCGAGAGCACAACCGCGTACGCGGCCGAGCCTTCCCCCACAGCGTGCTCGAAAGCTTCTGCGGGCTCCAGCGTTTC
>CAUYUJ010021861.1:93283-132236 GCA_963575745.1 Prorocentrum cordatum | reverse complement strand
GTAGTAGTAGTAGTAGTAGTAGTAGTAGTAGTAGTAGTAGTAGTAAGTAGTAAGTAGTAAGTAGTAAGTAGTAAGTAGTAGTAGTAGTAGTAGTAGTAGTAGTAGTAGTAGTAGTAGTAGTAGTAGTAGTAGTAGTAGTAGTAGTAGTAGTAGTAGCAGTAGTAGTAGTAGTAGTAGTAGTAGTAGTAGTAGTAGTAGTAGTAGTAGTAGTTCGGAGAGACCAAGAGGCTCTTCGGAGAGCTCAAGAAGCGCTTCGGATGCCCCTAAGAGGCTCTTCGGAGGCCCGACGAGGCTCTTCGGAGAGCCCAAGAGGCTCTTAGGTGGCTGCAAGAAGGTCTCCAGCGGCTCCAAGGGGCTCTTCGGAGAGCACCAGAGGCTCTTCCGAGAGGCTCTTCCGTGAAGGAAGGGGGGGGGCGGAGCCTTTTTGGACCCCCCCCCTTCACCGTACTCGATAATTAATTCGCTCCGGAGGACCCCTGGCTATACTAACACCCACCGGGCCGCAGCAACAACCAACGGGCCGCAGTAACACCTTATCTCCCGCGCCCCCATCGCCAGAGTGCGACCCCCGCGCCGTGGCTCTCTGCCCCGAGCCCCCCCGCGTCCCCAGCGCCCCAGCGGGAGCCCCGCCCACTGCCCCCTCCGCCACGAACGTATTTATCCGCGTCGCGACGCACACCACCTCCCCCACCTCCCTCCCCGCGTCCCCAGCGCCCCCGTTGGACCCCCGCCCCGTGGCCCTCTGCCCCAAGCCCCGCCCAGTGCCCCCTCCGCCCCGACCATTTTATTCCGCGTCGCGACGCACACCACCTCCCCCCCCTCCTCTCCGCGCCCCCAGCGCCCCAGTGGGACCTCAGCCCCGTGCCCCCTCCGCTCCGAGCATTGTATTCCGCGTCACGACGTACCCCCCCCCTCCCCACGTGGGATTTGGGCCCCGTTGTTGGGCCCGGAAGGGCGATGTCTTGTCCCTTCTTCCCCCCTCCTCCTCCTCCTCCACCTCCTCCTCCTCCCCCTACCTTTTTGTGCAAGAGCCATGGCACACGTCCCACTTGTTTTTGGAGTATGTTTGACATGTTTGGGGTATTTCTTGAGTGTCTTTGATTTTTCGCTGAAGATCCCCCTGTAGGGGGACACGCCCGACATAATGTTAGGGCTTGTTCCGGAAATTCTATTGTTTGAAAATGTCGGGCACCCAGAACCGCCCCCCAAAACTCCCCAGGCTTCCCCCCCTCCTTCCCCCGGGATCCGGGGGGAAGAACCCGTGACAGAAAAAAACCCAACTCGTTTTTTTTTTGTCCGGGGTTTTCCCGAGGGGGGATCCTGTGATTTCCCACACGGGTCTCCGCCTGGAGCCCCTCGCGCAGGCCATGAAGTCTGACGCAGCGAACAAACTTTGCAGCATCGTGAAGCATCAGCGCCAGAGCCTCGCCTCACCTTGCTGCTGCAGGCCTCGAGCTGGCTCGATCCGTGAGGGCTCGGAGGCCCGACGCAATGCAACATCGCACGCCGCGAAGGACCTGCCACCCCAGGACCTCAAGAGGGGCTTCGCGTGCCGCTGCCTGCCCAGACCCCGTGCGCTCCAGCTCTTCTTGCCTGCGTGGAGCTGCGGGGGTCTGGACAGCTTCCCCAGGGCCGGGGCCCGTGGAGGGCCCCTGGAGGTCGAGGACGGCCCAAAACCGTCCGCCCCGATTTTCATAACGTCGACCCCAGAGGTCTCGACCCGTTCCCCGGGACAGGCTCTTCATCCAAAGTGGTTTGTCGACGGTCGGGGGCCGAAACTTTGGAAACACGGTCCGTCGCGTTCTCTTGTCACCTTCTCGCCCTCCTGCTCTATCGCTTCGTGCCTTTCCTCGCTTCCGCTGCACCCCACCGCTCGCTCTGACCGGCGCCGGTCCTTCTCGTCCACCCTTGCGCCCGCGTGCGGGTTCTACTCTCACGACGCGGGATGCCCGTCGGACTTCTGGGCACCCAGATCTCCCCGATTCGATCCGATTCGATTTCGATGGGTCCCGATTCCGATTCGATTCGGTTTCGGATTCCGATCTGCATTCCGATTTCTCAAAATTGAGGCCCCTACTTGCCCGCCGACTTCTGCCGATCTGACTTCTCCCGGCTCCGCTGCCGATTCCCGCCGATCCGATCCATTTCGATCGCCGATCCGGCTTAACGGGATTCGATTCTGGGCTGGCGGTTGTGAATGCGATCGCAGGAGGAGGAGGAGGAGGAGGAGGAGGAGGAGGAGGAGGAGGAGGAGGAGGAGGAGGAGGAGAGGCGGAGGAGGAGGTGGAGGAGGAGGAGGAGGAGGATGAGGATGAGGATGACGAGGAGGAGGAGGAGGAGGAGGAGGAGGAGGAGGAGGCGGTGAGGAGGCGGAGGAAGGCGGAGAGGGCCGGCGTAGGAGGAGGAGGAGGGGGGGGGGGGAGGAGGCGGAGGAGGGGGAGGGGGAGGAAGGAGGATAGGGAGAGAGGAGGAGGAGGAGGAGGAGGAGAGAAGGATGAGGAGGAAGGGGAGGAGGAGGGCGGAGGATTTAGGCGTGCGGGCGGAGAACGGAGGAGGCGGACCTAGGAGGTTATTCAGCGAGGATGAGTACGAGGATCACGCGGAGAATCATTCGGCAGTGTGAGGGCATGCGGAGTAGGCAGCAATCTGATGATAGGACCAGTCAGGAGGAGGAGGAGGGAGGGTGGGGGCAGGACGATGAGGTAGGGGAGGTAGGGAGTGAGTGAGGGAGGAGGAAGGAGGAGGAGGATTAGGAGAGGTACGAGGAGAGAGGAGGAGGAGGGAGGAGATGAGGAGGAGGAGGAGGAGGAGGACGAGGAGCAGGAGCTCCTGCCTGGAGCCGCCCCGCCTGGAGCCGCTCGAGCGCGCGCGCGCTCTCGGCTCGGAGGGCCCGGCCCGGCTTGCCGCGGGGCGGTCCCCCCCCCCGGGGGGAGGTGGCGCGCGGAGGCGCCGCGCGGCGGGGGGGTGCGGGTCCGCCCGGCCGCGCGGCGGGGTCCACCATAAGTCAGCCACGCGCAGAGGGGGGTGGGGGGAGGCGGGAGGGCTTCTAAGTAGGCACCCCTGCTTCTTAGAAGGCGCGGGCCTTACCGATTGATGTAAGGCTGGCGCCTTCTGAGAAGCAGCCTCCTTCTAAGAAGCCCTCCCCCCTCCCTCCACCCCCTTGTGCGCGCCGCCAAACAAGGGGCGAACACCAATAGGCCTCCTGGATTCATGATGTTCCAACCTATCTTAGCCTTGGGCACCAGAAAGAATCTTCGAGCACCAGAAAAGTGCCGAAACGCGAGGGTCTCCACGTGTCGGGCCCTGGGGGGCGACACTCGCTCGACACTGTTTCGACACTTTTCTGGGTGCTCGACATGATTCCTGGGATGTGGTCCTGAAGTACGATGGGAGCAACATAATCCTGGATGGGGTCGGAGCAGATGTCGGAGGATCGCGCCGCATCGTCGATGCATCGACGATGCGGCGCGATGCTGGGCCCGACTTTCTCCACGTCGATTAGCGATTAGCGAATTGGCCGTTTTCGTAGCAGATGTCGGAGGTTGATAAGACCTGCCCTAACACGTCGATCAGCGAATTGGTTGTTTTCGGTTCGCGAGGGGGCGTCGCGGCCGTCCTATGTGCGGGTCCATGTCCGTCAGTGTCGGTCCTAGGCCGTTTTCAATAAAAATGGGTGGTTTACCAAAGGGAGGTTTGTCCACCGCCGAAGATGGGGTCGGAGGATCACGCCGCATCGTCGATGCATCGATGATGCGGCGCGATGTTGGGCCCGATTTACTCCACGTCGACCTCGCCGATGCATCGCCGACGTCGCCAGTGCATCGCTGGTGCATCACCGATGCATCGCCGATGTATCGGCGATGTATCGGCGATGCGGCGCGACCCTCCGACCCCATCTACTTCGACCCCATGCAGGGGCCTCTAAACACGTCCGTATCCCCAGACCCTTTCAGGGACGAAACAACACATTTTGGCAGCAAATCATGGGAGTCTCGTCTACCCTGCTAATTGCGTCTTTGGCGTCGGTTTGCCTCGATTCGCGTCTGCGAGTCGATGAGAGAGCGCCGATTCAACGTCGGTTAGCGTCGATTAGCGTCGATTTAGCTTCGATGTTGCGTCGACTCAGCGTCGATTTAGCGTCGATCAGCGTCAATGCTACGGGAAGCTCCCAGTAGATGCCACCGACAAAGATGACGGGAGGTTTCCCGCCACTTGCGGCCTCAGGATGCTCTCGCTAGCCCTCGGGACCGTCAAAAACCGGGTCGGGATGAGAAGCGGGTCCCTGGGAAGGGGTCCAGACCGCTGGGTGTCCACGCCATGAGCAAAAAGCCTGGCGTCGGGGGTCTGGGTATCCAGACCTCCGACGCTGTTCTTATGTTTTTTGGTTTCAGCCTGGGCATTTTCCTTCTACTTCGGCCCTCTATGGGGCCCTTTTGGGTACTGGGGCCATCAACCATGGGTCCGGGACGCAAAACTGCGGCTGGGGAATCGGTTGGGACCTCTTGGGCCGCGGGCTGAAGAACTCACATCGGCGGATGTCAGGGTGTCCTCAGACATCCAGCCTCTCGAACAAGATCGAGGCGGAGGTTGTTCTTTGTTTTCGGCCTCCCGAGGCCCTCGCGGGCCCCAGGACAGTCAAACGATTACTCAGGATAACAAGCTGGTCCCTGGGGGCAGGTCGAGACCTCTGGAGGTCGACGGCGTGAAGACATCACAGCGTCGGGGGTCTTGGGTCCCAGGTCGCGATCCCGCGGACACGCGGCCGCGCAGATACGTGCCGCGTGGGGCATCCGCGAACGACCGCCTTGTATCCGCGGGAGGAGGAGGAGGAGGAGGAGGAGGAGGAGGAGGAGGAGGAGGAGGAGGAGGAGGAGGAGAGGGAGGGAGTAGGAGGGAGGTAGGGAGGGAGGGGAGGGAGGGGGAGGAGGGGCCGGCGGATGCGGACACGTTTCTCGCCCCCACGAGGCCACCGAGGGCCGCCGCGGCGCGGCGGCGGCAGTGCCGCGACGGGGTTTCGGGCGGGGCCCGGCTGCGGCTGGCGACGGCGGCGGCGCTGGCGGTGCTGCTGCTGCCGCGGGGCGCGCGGCCAGGCGGGCCTCCCCCCCCAGACTGAGAGGAGGAAAAGGTACCCATACCTCTACCCTCGCCTCGTTTTCTCCCTTTTGGGCCTCCTGGGCCTCCCTCGTCGCCACCGCGGGATGCGCCTCGAAATCCTGGTCAGAGCGCACCCCACAAGAGGCCCAGGGAGTAGCGGTATCGGTGCATTTCGGTCTCCCCACAGACTGCGCCCTCGTCGGTAGAAGGTCCAGGCGGGACTTTTTTGGGAGGGAGTTTTCTCGGCCTCTTCGGGCGACGAGATCTATACAGATCCACTGCTCCCTGGCCAGGCCCATCCTGAACCCAGGAGCTGCGCAGTAGACGCCCTCCTGGCCAAGCCACGAGGGCGTGGCGGGTACACCGCTGCTGGGTTCGGGGTGGGCCCGGCCAGGGAGCCGTGGATCGGAGGTGAGGGGGCGAGATCGAAGTGGAACAGAGAGCCCCCCCTACCGGGAAATCGGTTTCGGTCTCGTGCTCGTGCGTGCCGTGCGTGCGGGCGAGGCGAAGCTGCGTGGGCGGGCGAGAAGAAAGGCTCCTGTGGCTGAGGCGCGGCCGGACCAAATGTCTCCCTTCAGCGTCCGGTGGCGCGCGGTGTCCCGCCGGTGTCTCGCTGTGGCTGAGGCGCGGCCAGACCAAATGACTCCCTTCAGGCGTCCGGTGGCGCGCGGTGTCCCGCCGGTGTCCCGCCGGTGTCCCTTCGGTGTCCCGATGATGACGGTGATGATGATGTCGATGATGTTGATGATGATGATGATGATGATGATGATGATGGTGATGGTGGTGATGATGACGGTGTCTCAATCGTGATGATGTTGACGATGTTGATGATGATGATGATGATGATGATGATGGTGGTGACGGTGGTGATGACGATGGTGTCCCAATGATGATGATGATGATGATGATGATGATGATGGTGATGGTGATGATGATGATGATGTTGACGATGATGATGATGTTGATGATGATGATGATGATGATGATGTTGCTGATGATGATGATGATGATGGTGTGCCGATGATGATGATGATGATGATGATGATGATGATGATGATGATGATGATGATGATGGTGATGATGAAGATGATGATGATGATGATGATGATGATGATGATGATGATTATGATGTTAATGATCCTGATGATGGGAAGATGATGATGAAGATGATGATGATGGTGTCCCGATGATGATGGTGATGATGAGGTTAATGATGATACTGTTGATGATGATGGTGATGATGATGATGGTGTCCCGATGATGATGTTGATGATGATGATGCTGGTGATGATGATGACGATGATGGTGTCCCGATGATGATGATGTTGATGATGAGGATGGTGATGAGGTTGATGATGATGATGATGATGATGACGATGATGATGATTTTGATGATGGTGACCCGATGATGGTGATGATGATGCTGATGTTGATGATGATGTTGGCGTCCCGATGATGATGATGATGATGATGATGATGATGATGATGATGGTGATGGTGACGATGATGATGGTGTCCCGAAGATGACGATGTTGATGATGATGTTGCTGATGATGATGATGATGATGATGATGGTGCCCCGATGATGATGATGTTGATGATGTTGTTCATGATGATGATAATGATGAGAAGATGATGATGATGATGATGGTGCTCCGATGAGGAAGATGATGCTGGTGTCCCGATGATGATGATGATGATGATGGTGACGATGATGGTGTCCCGATGATGATGATGATGCTGCTGCTGCTGATGATGATGATGATGCTGGTGATGATGATGATGATGATGATGTTGACGATGATGGTGATGAGGTGATGCTGATGATGGTGGTGTCCCGATGATGATGATGATGATGATGATGATGATGATGATGATGATTATGATGATGATTCTGATAATGATGATGATGATGATGATGCTGATGATGATGATGATGATGATGATGATGATGATGAGGATGATGATGTTGATGACGTTGATGACGATGCTGTTGATGATGATGATGATGATGATGATGATGATGATGATGATGATGATGATGATCACGTTGATTGTGAGATCGATTGTGATATCGATAGTGAGATCGATAGTGAGACCGAATGTGAGATCGATTGTGAGATCGATAGTAATCGATTGTGAGATCGATAGTCAGATCGATTGTGAGATCGATCGAATGAAATAGATCGAGTGAGATCGATTGTGAGATCGATCGAGTGAGATCGATCGAGCGAGACCGATAGTGAGATCGATAGTGAGATCGATAGTGAGACCGATCGAATGAGACGTTGGTTCCTCCCCCATCCCCGAACCTCCTTATCACCCGAAGGGTGGTCGTATAGGTATGTACAGATTTCGTAGCCCTACCTCTGGGACCCCGGCCAGGCCCCGGGGCCGTCTACAAACGGCTCTAGATGGAAAGCCAGTCTCGGGAAGAGGTGTCTTCGGGGGCCAAACCATGGGCGCCCTGCGTGTCCTCGAGATTCCACCTTGGAGTGCAGGAACGTGCGCTGGCGTCCGGTAATCGACGAGGAGGCGCTGTTTCTAGCGTCGGCTTGCTTCGGTTGGGTGTCGACTCAGCGTCGATTGGCGTCGGTTAGCGTCGACTCGCAAGCCAGCAAGGTGGCATGGGAAGCTCACATGAGCTGCCACAGAAGGCTCTGGTTCGAAAGCTAGTCCCTACGAAGAGGGAGGAGGAGGAGGAGGAGGAGGAGGAGGAGGAGGAGGAGGAGGAGGAGGAGGAGGAGGAGGAGGAGGAGGACCACGCCGACGTCGGAGTTGTGGGCCCAAGGCGTCCGCGTCCACCGCCACTGGCCAGGTCTCTCCTGGGCCCAGCAGCGGTGCACAGGCCTCCCTGGCCAGGCCAGGGGGGCGCGGGCACCGCTCCGGGCTCCAGATGGGCCTGGCCAGTAGCTCGGGGGCCCCCAAACGGGGTGGTGACCACACCGCGTGGTGAACTCTGTGGGAATTCGGGGTCACCGCGCGGTTTTGGGGCTCGGGTCGTTCTCCGAGGGCGTCTCGGGCGACTGGTGCATCCGAGGTCCCAAAACCGTGCGTTGACGGACCGTGCGGTGAGGTCTCAGGGGGGATTTCGAGGTCACCGCACGGTCTGTCACCGCACCGTTTCGGGACTCCAAAGTGGTGGTGGGTACAGTGAAGGCCCATGCCAAGAGACACCCTGCCGGCCTCCAGGGCGCCCTGGGTTCCTTGTGTTTCGATGGTTTTGCGATGATGGGCGATCTGGGGTCTCAGGGTTGGGCTTCTCGTGGAAGGTTTCCTGTGGACTGGCCTCCGCTGTGTGTACCGTCGGGGCGCCGGGTCGGGTCCACCTGCTTTCCGAGAGGGGCTCGGCCGTTCCTTGGGTCTGCTCGTGCGCTCCGCTCCCTTCTGGGCGGCGAGGCCCCCTGGCGTTCCGTCTGATCTCGTGGGCTCAGTGGGGAAGAATCTGCACGACCGACATGGGCACGGAAAGAATGGGTACAATACCCAACAGCGGATTTGGTTCATTTTGAACAGGATCCGCTGTCCACGCCGCCGCGGCTTGTGGCCATTCGAGACAGAAGGCCGCCTGTCCAACAGCGGCCGCTGTTGATTTGGGACAACATTTGTTGTTGGGCATTGTACCCATTTTTCCGTACCCATTTCGGGCGTTCAAAAAGAAGGGGCCTCGCTCCTGATTTGTCGTTCCTCAGGTCAACGCTTAAGTCGGGCATGTCCGTCTACAGGAGGAATCTTCAAACATAGTCAAGAAGGATAGTCTGGGGACGATCTCTTTTCGGCATGTTCCGGCTATTTGGAAGCATGGTCGAGTATTTGTTCATTTGTCGCCCAAGATCCGCCGGCGGGGGACGTGCCCGACCTGAGTCAACGCCCCGACTGTGTCTGCCCCGTCGCCCCACGGATGCCAAGCCGGCCCCCGGGAGGAGGTGCCCCGGGGGGAGCCGCGCCGCCTCCGGAGCTCTCAGGGCCCCCGGGCCTCCCGCACCTCGGGAGGGCAGATCGAGGCCCGCGCATGTCCTTTGTGGGTGGAGGGCGGAGGGTGAGTGATCTGGAGTGCCGTTCCGATGGATCTTCGAGGTTCGAACCTGCAACAGGTGCATCACTCACTCACAAGATGGGCGGGTTTTCGAGGGTGGGCGCCCGAGTTGCCCAGGGCGACTCGGGCCCGGGGTAACTCGGGCCTGGATTCCCTGATGATGAACCCGAGTTAGCCCTGACCCGAGTTACCCCTGATGATTTGGGGCTCTGGACGCCCGCATTCTCCGGGGTAGCTCGGGCCCGGGGTAACTCGGGCTCGGGTTCCCGAAAAAAACGAACCCGAGTTAGGCCTGGCCCAAGTTACCCCTGATCAGTCGGGGCTCCGACGAGGCGCAGAAGCCCGCGCGGGTTCCGCCCCGAGCCCTCCACCGTGTGGAAGGTGCTCGGGAGGCGGCCGGCCTGCCGCCGCCCTGGGCCTCCGGCTCGGGAAGCGGCCCGGGGCGGGGAGGTGGCCGTCGGGAGCGACGGCAGCAGTTGGCGAAGAGCGAGCGCCATGAGCATCATACCTATACGACCACCCTTCGGGTGACAAGGAGGTTGTGGGGGGGAGGAACCAACATCTGACTCGAGCGATCTCACTGTCGATCTCACTCCACGGGACACCACGGGGCCACGGACACCACGGGAGACGAACGAGCGCCATGAGCATTTTTTTTTGCTGGCGCTCCGCGCGGGCTTCTTGGACCCGCGCCAGGCCCACCCCCCGGCGGCGCCTCCGGCGCCGCCCCTGGCGCGCTCGGCGCGCCAGGGAGGGGGGGGGTCCAGCGCAGATCCAAGAAACCCGCGCGGAGCATTAAAAAAGTTTGTTCGGTGGCCACATGTGAGCCCTACCCCCACCCCCCACGATGTCTGAGGGGTGGCGGGTGCTCAGTTCTTTCGGGAGGTTCTGAGCGGACTGATCGGGCCTGTCCCTCTACAGGGGGAATATTCAAGAATAGTCAAAAAATAGTCAGGTGACGATTTTTTGACAATTCTTGGTATTTTTGAATATTTTTCAAAATTCGCCTGTACGGGGACATGCCCGACCTACGGGTAGGGTCCACATGTGGCCACCTACTTATGTTTATGGCGCTTTTTCTTCTCTTGGTCTGGAGGGGATCTGCTCAGGGGGGGATGCGTCGACCCCCCAATCGCCCATGCGTCGCCGACGGGGGCCCGACAGCCCACCCCGCCCAGGAACGTGCGGTTGTGCGATCGGGAAGCTGCCGCCGCTCTTCTCGGCGATGCATCGCCGATTCCAGGTCGATGCTCCCCCTCCCCTTTGGCCAGTCCCCCCCCCCCCCATCGTTGCCCTTCAGAGAGGCCAGCCCCTAGAGGGTGGGGGTCGAGAGGCCCACGGGGTGGCCCCAGCGATGTGGTGGCCACACCGTGAGGTGAGCCAGTGGGGATTCTCAAGCAGTGGCGAAGCGTCCTGGCGTGCCTACAGGCCTACCAAACGCTGCTCTAAGAGCCTCTTGTGGTTCCCACGAAATCTTCTGATAACATTTCTGGCTGGGACTGTTTTGTTTTAACACATCGGGCTTATGTTCTAAGAATCTTGGTTTGGTTCTTAGAACATTTCGGGGTTCTGAGAACACGTCGCGGTAGGCCTGTAGAAATGCCGGGGCGGTCTGATTTGGGACTCGGGCCCCCCGCCGTCTCGGGCGGCCGGGGCCTCCAGGGTCCCAAGACCGTTTGGCGACGGACCGTGCCGTGAGGTTCCCACGGTGTGTCTCCACACCGCCTTGGGGACCCCCAGGGAGAGGCCCCGGCGCCCACGCGTCGGACACACCGGAGCGCCGGAAGCTTTTGGGCCCCCACAGCGGCGGCGGGGTACTCAGTTGGACCAGCTCCCCAGGGCCGACCAGCCCTGGGGCGGGGGGGGGAGGCAGCTCCTACCTGGACCTCGTGCCGCCACGAACCAGGAACCAGGAGGAGGAGGCAGAGGAGGAGGACGATGATGATGAGAAGGGGGAAGAGGGGAGGAGGAGGAGGAGGAGGAGGAGGAGGAGGAGGAGAGGAGGAGAGGAGGAGGAAGAGGACGAGGAGGAGGAGGGAGAGGAGGAGGAGGAGGAGGAGAGGAGGAGGAGGAGGGGGAGGAGAGGCAGGAGGTAAGCAGGAGGACGTGCAGCAGCAGCCCCCGCCCCCCTGGCCTCGAGGCGGCCAGCCGGGCTTCGCCGCGGCGGCGCCCCGCGGGCGCGCCTCGATCCTGGCGCGGCGGCGGCCGCTGGCGAGCGCGGGGCGGGGCCTCGCGGCCCGGAGGGCCACCGCGCAGAAGCAGAGGGAGCCGCAGCCGTGGGAGGACGACTACCGCAGGCCGCCCATCCCGGCGGCCGCGACGGGGGGCCGGGCAGCGCACGCGTGGGGGCCCTTTTCCTCCGCAGAACTCCTCCTCCTCCTCCTCCTCCTCCTCCTTCCTCCTCCTCCTCCTCCTCCTCCTCCTCCTCTCCGCCTCCCCTCCTCCTCCCTCCTCCTCCTCCTCCTCCTCCTCCTCCTCCTCCTCACCTCCTCCTCCTCCCCCTCCTCCTCCTCCTCCTCCCTCCTCCCTCCTCCTCCTCCTCCTCCTCGTGCTGCAGGTAAGTTGGGCATGCAGGAGGGCGATCGTGTCCATGCTGTCGCTGCTCAGCACCTACAGCGTTCAAATTCTCTTGGGCCCTCCCAGAAGTGCATGTTGTCTTCCTTCTTGGTCCAGACAGCGTGGACACGGGAGCGGTTAGCACAAGCAGGGTACGACGTCGATCCTGTATTTGAGCATTGTGGTGAACGCGATTCTCTTCATCATCGCATTGCCAGTTGCTGTCGAACGTCCGATATTCGAGCGTACATGCTTTCGCTGGAAGCCAAGTTTGTTCTGGACGACTCCTCTCGAAATTAGCCTTCGCTTTGCGGCTACTAGGCGGTCCTCGAGGGCTTTGGTCATGAAGCTCATGTATATTGGTCGACTATCGACGGACATGTCAAGGAAGTTATGTCGGGTCATCTTGTTCTGGATAGGAGCTGTCTGAAGAGGGTCCCCGATCACTTTCATTGGTCAGGATGGTGAGTCGCCCAAATCGATGCATCAGGATAGCTCGTAGCCTATCTCAGTGGACCAGTGGGGTCTTATTTGAAGCAATCCTCTGCCGCTGCGGAGTAGGTTCGCCAATTTGCAATTGCTTCACATTGTCCCCAAGCCACAGACACATTCAGGGACTACCAGAACCTTGTCCGTATCCATTATGAGCTGGCTTTTCTGCTAACAGCCGGAGCAAGTTCTTCTCTGGACATCGGACATGGACATCGGACATGAAGGTGCTCAGAGTCAATGCCCACCACATCCTGGACGCCTTGGCAGTAGGTTTAAGTCGGGCCTGTCCCCCCACAGGGGGATTTTCGACGAAAAATAAAAATACCCCAAACATATTCCAAACATAGTCCCAAAATTGTCTGGGGACTATTTTATGAGTATCTTTAGACCTTCTTGGGGTATTTCTGGGGTATCTTTTAACTTTCGCCGAAAATCCCCCGTGTAGGGGGACAGGCCCGATTTAACAGTAGGTTCTGAGCAGAGACTTCCAGCACTAGGCAGTCGCAAGGGCCGCAGCCGATGCCCTCCCCCGGCCGTCCCAGAGGGAGCTCGAGCTGGCGGAAGAGGAGGATCATGTCTTGAGAGTACCTCGAGGCCAGAATTTGCGTGGTGCCCCCGAGGCGCCGTTGCTTTGGGACCCCCCGCGTGAGGGTGGCAAGGCGCGTCCTCTTGTCCGTGCTCGACCTCCCGCGCCGGCCCACCGCGCGGGAAGTGCTGCCGCAGCAGACCTCCGGCCCGGAAGGGGAGGAGAGGGCACAGCGAGGGCCCTGGCTTCGCCACCGGGTGCACCCGAGCTGGGCGGCCGCGGGGGGTGCGAAGCAGCGCAGCCCCGCGGTGCGCTGGGCGGCCAACTTCTTCCTCCTCCTCCTCCTCCTCCTCCTCCTCCTCCTCCTCCTCCTCTTCCCCCGGCTCCCCCTCTCCCCCTCTTCTTCATCAGTGGCTCTGGCACCGCAATGCCTGGCACTGCGGGCTACGCATGGGCAGATCTCGTGCGAACCCCGCGGTGCAACTCAGTGCGGACCAAGGCCACCCTTTCAGTACTGGTTTCCCCCCTGCCAGGGACCGGCCCTGGCGAGAAGCGCCGGCTCAAGGCAATGATTGCCAACCCTCAGGGTCACAATCTGCATGTCACTTCCTACCCGCAGGGAGTCATGGTCATATGCCTCAAGTGCGGATGTCTGACGGACGGCAAGTCTGTGGTTGACCTGGCTAAGGTGTGTAATCGAGCACCCAGATCGGCGCACATCGCATCCAATTTGAAGAGGGAGCGCAATTTACAACATCCTGACCACAAGAAGCATGGCCAGGGCAGAATAGTTACTCGAACCACTTGTTCCTGTGGTCGCCCTTTTCCAGACAGACCTGCCTTGGTGCCGCACCGACTCCGTGACATTTCAATTCCGCGTAGCTTTGCCTTGAAGGCAGTGTTCGTCAAGCCTTTCGGGAAGCTCAGGGGTACGGGCATCCCTAGGGGATGGGACGCTAAGTTGCGCGAGGCACTTTGGTCGACCATCTTATGCTGCTGCATCGTCGGCCAAGCCTGTTTAGCTGTAACAGCCGTTAGAGTTCGGCCTGCCATTGGTACTTTCTTTCTGCTAAGTGTGCGTCATTTTCCTCCCCCTCCTCCTCCTCCGTCTCCATACCATCCCCTCTCCTCCTCTCTTCCACCATCCTCATCTCCTCCTCCCTCTTCCTCCTTCCCGTCCTCCTCCTCCTCCTCCTCCTCCTCCTCCTCCTCCTCCTCTTCCTCCTCCTCTCCTCCTCATCTCCTCCTCCTCTTCCTCCTCCTCCTCTCCTCCTCATCATCTCCTCCTCCTCCTCTCCTCCTCCTCCTCCTCTCCTCCTCCTCCTCTTCTCCCTCCCCCTCCTCCGCCTCCTCCCTCCTCCTCCGCCTCCTCCGCCTCCTGCTCCTCCTCCTCCTCCTCCTCCTCCTTCTCCTCCTCCTCCTCCTCCTCCTCCTCCTCCTTCTCCCCGTCTCCGCTCTGCCGCCGCGCACTGTCTCTGGGGGAATTGCAGCTTCGCTCAGCGAGACCGACGCGATGGCCCTACGGCGGCATGTGGGGTGAGACCACTTCCCGTCGGCGCTTTTTGCTCCTCCTGGGCCTCGGGAGGCTCTCGGCGATCTCCGCGGAGAACTCGGGGGACCTCCAGAGATCCCCGGAGACTTCTTGCGGCAGCGCAGGGTGGCCCATCGACCGGAGGGTTCTGGGAAGAGGGGGTTCTTGGGCAGGGGGCTCTCCAGAGAGCCCCATCTGGGGCCTCGGAACCTCGCCAAGATGGGGGGTGCGGAGCCCCCTCCCGGAGAGCCCCCTCCCCCGGAGGCCCTCCCTGGAGGAGGAGGAGGAGGAGGAGGAGGAGGAGGAGCCCTCCGGATCGAGGGCCGAGGGCCCCCGCGCTCCCGCCCTCTCGGGGGCTCCCCGGGGCGCCCCCTCCCCCCCGGGGGCCACGGGCGGGCCCCGCGCGGGCGCAGCCCGCCGGGAGCCGGGCCACGAGGGGCCCCCCTCGGGGCGGGTCGCCAGCGGGGCTGCCAACGGGCCGGTCCCTCTGCAGGGGGGATGTGCAGAAATAGTCAAAGACTGGAGACTGGGGACGAGGTGTTGCTTTCAACTTCGGAGCATTTTTTGGAATATGGTTGGGGTACGTTTTTCACTTTTCGTCCAAAGTCCGCCTGTGGGGGGACAGGCCCGACCAAAACCTTGGGTCGGGCCTTGCGGGAGGCCTCCCAGACAACCCAAGTGTGCCACAAGAGCTCCCCAAGAGGGGGCCCAGAGGGGGACCGCCAACCTATATTTCGAGGTCTCTGGCCCTAGGGGCCCCCAGTAGGCCCCCAGAGGCAACTGAGAGGCTCCCACGAAGCCCCGTGAGGCGCCCAAGAGGCCCCCCCAGGAAGGCCCAAGAGATCCCCAAGGGGCTCCCAGGGAACACCCAGGAGACCCCGAAGGGGTTCCCAAGGGTTGGGCGAAGAGACTCCTCCGGCCGGACTTCTCAGAAGCCCTCGCGCCTTCGGAGAGGTTTTTTTGTGTCTTTGGGGAAGGCTCAGAACACTTCTCAGAGGGCTGGGGGACGTCCGAGCCTTCTGAGAAGGCCTTTGCCTTCTCACTTCCCCCCCTCGCTCGAGAAGCTGGTGCCGGGGAGGGCCTCCGGAGTCTTGCGCCCGATCCTCTCCCTCAGGGCCGCCAAAGCGTCGAGGGAAGAAGCTCGAGGACGACGACCAAGATGTCGCGGGATCTCGTCGATGCCGATCTTGGTCATGGTTCGGGTCGGCCGTCGCCGATTCGCGAGGATGATCCACGAACTGACGCTGACCAACAGTGACCAAGGTCGACACGACGTTTTCGCGTCCAGACTTTGTCATGGTCCCCGTGACGGCTCGGGGTGAGAGACTTGTCCCAGGGAGGATCCCTCACGCGTAAAGGTATGGGGGGATGCTCCGGGGAAGATGCATCGACCCCCAGACGCACATCCAGCGCCGATAGGGCCCGACAGCCCACCCCGCCCAGGAGCGTGCGGATTTGCTGTCAGGGGTCTATCGCCGATCCATCGTCGATGTAATGCCGAGTTGAGCTCGACGTTTCCCCGCCTGGGCCAGTTCCCCCGTGTCGCTGCCTGTCAACCCCGGGTTCCAGTACTGGAGGCCTAGAGGTTGGCACCAGCAAGCACCATTATCGGCGGTCGCCTGCACCGAGAGAAAGTGATCCCGACCTCGACGATGGCGGTCGTATTCGGGCCTCCCAGGTTGCCGAGAGATTGCCACCAGCACCGGAATCTAGGATCATCTTCCTCCGGTTGAGGCGACACTTTGTGCTGGTGTTGGTGCCCATTTCCAAGCCTCCAGCAGTGCTGTCAAGACGCTGGAATACGGACCAGTTTGGCAAGGGCGCCCTCGAGGGCGCAAAGTTATTCCCGGGTCGCGCTTCGCGGCTCGGCTCCTCCTCCTCCTCCTCCTCCTCCTCCTCCTCCTCCTCCTCCTCCTCCTCCTCCCCCTGCTCTTCCTCCTCCTCCTCCTCCTCCTCCTCCTCCTCCTCTCCCTTGAGGGTCGGTGCGAGTGCGAGAGCTCGAAGCTATTCGCGCCTCGCGCAGCGCGAAGCGCGAAGTCGGGCGCCCCTGTTCGGGCTCAGGCCGGGCTCCGGTTTCCGGGCGGCTCCTCGGGCCTTGGTCGTGGGACCTCTCCGTGGCCGACGCTCGCCGTGGCCGGAGAGGAGCCCCCTCCGCTGCTTCTCAGGCGCTCCCTCGCGGCAGCACGATGGCTGTAGCCGCTTCCCCCTCCAGGGCCCCCCCCTTTCCCCCCGCGGGCGCACGCCTCGGGCGTCTCCCCACGGGGGGGCGAGGGCGAGGGGAGCCACGGCTGCAGGAGAGGGGGCCCCGAACGGGAGCCCCCTGGGGGCCTCGAAGGGGCGCACGAAGGGCGAGCCTCCCTTCCCCCCTCCTCCTCCTCCTCCTCCTCCTCCTCTTCCTCCTCCTCCTCCTCCTCCTCCTACTACTACTACTAACTACTACTACTACTACTACTACTACTACTACTACTACTAACTACTACTATACTACTACTACTACTACTACTACTACTACTACTACTACTACTACTACTACTACTACTACTACGACTAGGACTACTACTACTACTACTACTACTACTACACTACTACTACTACTACTACTACTACTACTACTACTACTACTACTACTACTACTACTACTACTACTACTATACTACTACGACTACTACTACGACTACGACCTACGACTACGACTACTACTAACTACTACTACTACTACTACTACTCTACTACTACTACTACTACTATACTACTACTACTAACTAACTACTACACTACTACTACTACTACTACTACTACTACTACTACTACTACTACTACTAACTACTACTACTATACTACTACTACTACAACTACTACTACTACTACTACTATACTACTACTACTACTCCCCCCTCCTCCTCCCCCTCCTCCTCCTCCGTTCATTGCTCCCCCCCCGTGAAGCACAGACCGACGCCCCCCCCCCCCCCGCTGGACTGCTCGCCCTGCCCTCGCGGCCGTCCGGCCATCCGGGTGTTCGCGGAGGACTTCTCCGACGAGGACATAGCGAAGTTTTATGAGGAGACGACCTCCGGGAGCGGCGGCCCGCCGCCGCCTGGCCGCCTCCAGGATCTGATCACCCAGTATTTCCTCTGGGACGGCAAGCTCCACGACGACGGCGTCTTCACCGCCGAGGACCACCAGGCCGCCTTCGAGACGATGAAGCAGCAGCTGGAGGACCAGACCTGGATCACCTACGGCGGCGTCAAGCAGCAGAGCGCGAACGACAATAGAGGCGCCGCCTGCAGCGAGGGGTCGGTCTAGGAGGAGGAGGCGGAGGAGGTGGAGGTGGAGGTGGAGGTTGAGGTGGAGGTGGAGGAATAGGACGACGTCGGCGACGAAGACGGTGCGAATACCTGGGTGTGCTTCACAGCGCATGCCGTTGCTGCCGCTGCCGCCCTCGCTGTCGTTGCTGCCTCTGACGCTGTCGCTGGTCGTCGCCATGGTTTTATGTCCTGGCTGCCGTGCCCTCAACTCATTCGCTGACATAGCCTACAGCACCCCGCTTCTGCTGCCTCCGTGCTGCCTTCGCCTCGTAATCTTCTCCTCACCCTCCCTTTTGCTCTCTGGCCATCAGCTCATACTTCCTCCCCTCGTCTCACCCGCGTCCACTTCTCCCCAGCATCCCTTCTGCCTGCCCGTCGTATCCATGCCTGCTCGCCTGCTCCCGGCTGCCCCCTGCCCTTCTCATCTCCTCTCAGGCCCACCTGTTGAATTTGTCCTGCTATTTTTTTGAGCCACTTGCAGCTCCCCTGTACGTTTCTCATCGCGCCGAGCTCTCTGACCAGCCTGCCCCGCGTGTCCTCACCCCGAGCCATGCTCTGCCTGGCCTGCTTGTTGCCCTCCCCCTTCCGTGCCAGACTGGGTCTGGCTCGCGGCCGACAAGACCTGCGTAGGGCTGTGCCTGCAGATCTTCAAGTCCATCCCGTATGGGAGGCGTCCTTTGCTCGTCGCCAAGCACAACCAGACAGATGTCATGTTTGAGAAGGTCAGGAGGAGGGGGAGCGGGGGAAGATAGGGATCGAGGCAATGACGCCGGGAAGTAAAAGTGGAGGCGGAGGCGGCGGCAGCTTCGGCGTTTTCGGTGGCGGCTGCGGAGAAGAGGAGGAGGAGGAGGAGGAAGAGGAAGAGGAGGATGGGGGTGAGGAGGAGGAGGAGGCGGAGGAGGAGGAAGAGGATGAGGAGGTGGAGGAGGAGGAAGAGGAGGATGAGGAGAAATGATAATAAGAAAACGAATCAGAAGCATACAACTAATGCTAAACATAACAATACTATTACTACTAACACTAAGGCTAATACCACTACTAATAATACAACTAATAGTAAGGATACTGCTAATAATCATAGGAGTAAGACGAACCATACAACTAATAATAATAGCATTATGCATACGAATAAGAATACTACTAACTAATGCTAATACGAAACTCACTACTAATAATAATACGAATCATCACAATAAGAAGAAGAGGAGGATGAGGAGGAGGAAGAGTAAGGGAACGGTAGGAGGTCGAGGAGGAAGAGAAGGAAAGGTAGGACGAGGCGGAGCAGCAGAGGGACCAGGACGGGATGGGATGGGCCAGGCGGCGAGTCGGGCAGTGCTTTTGGCGCCTTGCTCCGCGGTCGGTGCTTCGCTCGGGACTGCGGCGGTGCGCTCGGAGCTGCAGGAGCGCAGCCGTCCCCCCCCGCCGCGCGTGCGGCCAGGGGCCCGCTCCGCCGCCCGCGCGGCCGAGCACGCGCGCGGCAGCGGCCCACGAGGTGGGCCGCGGCGCCCTCCCAGGGCGCGCGGCGGTGCGCCGAGCCCGACGGGGGAGGGGTCTCCGCATCTCCTCCTCCTCCTCCTCCTCCTCCTCCTTCTCCTCCCTCCTCCTCCTCCTCCTCTCTCCTCCTCCTCCTCCTCTCCTCCTCCTCCTCTTCGTCCTCCCTCTCCTCCTCCTCCTCCTCCTCCTCCTCCTCCTCCTCCTCCTCCTCCTCCTCCTCCTCCTCCTCCTCCTCCTCCTCCTCCTCCTCCTCCTCCTCCTCCTCTCCTTCCTTCCTCCTCCTCCTCCTCTTCCTCCTCCTCCTCCTCCTCCTCCTCCTCCTCCGTCCCCCCTGCCCCTCGCCCCGAGCGGGGCAGCCTGCTCAGCGGCGGCGCGCCGCTGCGTCCCCGCTCCTGGGGCCAGCTCCGGCTGCACGGTGCGGGGCCCCTGCCGATGCCCTGCCCCTCGCCCTTGGCCCCTGCCCTGGCTCTGGGTGCTCTCGGACCTGTGTCGAGGCCGAGGCCTCGAGGCCCTGGAGTGGGAGCGTCGGCCGGCACCGCGGACTGCGTCCACCTCCACCTGGGCGCTGGGCGTTGACGGCTCCAGCGTCGAATCCGACGCAGCCTCCCTCCTCCATTTCTTTCGCCTCCGCCTCTGCGGGGGAGGCGTCCGCATGGGTCACAGCCTGGGGGCGCGCGGGCCCTGGGTGTGGTGGCAGCAGAGTTCGAGGAGGCGCAAACTCTCACTGATACGCGTGGGTTATCGCAACGTGTCCCATTGCCCTACAGAATCGGCGCGCTCCGTCGCCAAAGCCGCTGGCATTGGCATCATGTTTCGGGGTGTAATTACCTCCCCCGATCCGCGGATCTTGCGCCCGCGCGCCATATCCACGGATCATGCGCCCACGCGCCATATCCACGGATCCGTATTCCATGTCATATGACGCCCGAGGAGTGCGCGGGGGAGCGTTGTCTGCATCGATCTCAGCTCGGGCGTCCCAAAAGAGGGAGGGATGTCGGCCCAGCCGAGGGGCTCAACGGTAGGGCGGGGGACCTGCTAGAGCGCGCAACCCCAGCCCCTCCTACCCCTGGCACCTGGCGCACGCGCCGTCCATCCGCGCCGCCGATCCTCGGAGCTGCTGCCGCGAGCCCTCGTGCGGCGGTGGGTACCCGCCCAGCCCAGCCCTCGGCGCAGGCCCCGCAGGCTGCAAGAGAACTCCTCTGCGCCGCCTTTCTGCCCCGCAGCGGCCCTCAAGGGCAAGCAAATAGCCCCACCTCAGGCAGACACCTGAGCTCCAGGGGCCTCCTCCTCCTCCTCCTCCTCCTCCTCCTCCGCCTCCTCCTCCTCCTCATCCTCCTCCTCCCTCTCCTCCTCCTCCTCCTCCTCCTCCTCCTCCTCCTCCTCCTCCTCCTCCTCCTCCTCCTCCTCCTCCTCCTCCCCCTCCTCCTCCTCCTCCTCCGCCTCCTCCTGCGCAGCCTCCGCCCGCGGGTGCTGCGCGGAGATCCACGGCAGCCGCCCCCCCCGCGCTGTGCGGCCCAGCCTCGGGCGAGCTCGGGCTGCACTGGCGGCGCGCGGGGGCGCGCAGGCGGCCGCCCGGCGCCTGGCGGGCCGCCCTCCCCTCGCCAGGGGGCGCCCTCCCCTCGCCGGGCGAGGGAGGGGCACGAAGAGCGGGGAGCGAGGCTCGCGTCGCTCCCCGCTCCGCGCTCCGTCGGCCCGCCCGCCCTCCCTCCCTCCGCGCCTCACGCTTCTCGTTTCGTCCCTCCCTGGGCTCCTCGCTCCTCGCTCCTCCCGCGGCCCCTCGCACCTCGCCCCATCCTTCCCCTCTCGCTCCTCGCTCCTCGCTCCGCCCCTCCGCCGCTCCTCCCGACGGGGGGAGTCCGCCCGCCCATCCCTCCCCCCGGAGAGGTGAACTGGGCCAAGGTCGAGGAGCGTCTCGACAAGGAGACTGGCCCCCGAGCCGCCACCTTCCTCGAGGGAGGGGGGGGTGAGGGTCATGACGAGGGGGCGAGGGGGTGGTGGCGACGGGGGGGTGGGGGGGTGGGGGGGAGGGGAGAATCAGGATGTGGTGGAGGAGGAGGAGGAGGAGGAGGAGGAGGAGGAGGAGGAGGAGGAAGAAGAACGAAATCGGGGAGGCATCAGATGTGGAGAGGGGGAGGGCGACAGTGACGCTGGCTTGTCGTCGGAGGCGCAGCCGTGCGCTCCGATCCCGCGCGGAGGAGATAGGCACCGTCGTCTCGACGGAGGAGAACACCGGCGCGCAGTGGCTGCAGGAATACGGTTTCAGGACCCGCTTTCTCGTCACCCCAGCCTGGCCCGCTCGGGTGCGCCTTGCGGTCCGCTCGCCTCTCGCCCCGTCTCCCTCCCTCGCCTCTGCCTCTCTCGTCCGTCTCCTCGTCACTCCCTTCCTTCCTCCCTTCCTCCTGCCTCCTCCCGACCACCTCCGCCCCGACCACGCCCCTGCTTCCCCTACAGCTCTCTCCGCCCTCTCCTGTTCCCTCGTGCATGCTCCTTCCTTCTTCCTCCCGCTCTTCCTCCTCCCTCCCCGTCCTCCTCTCTTCCCTGCTCCCTCTCGTCCCCCCTTTTTCCATCCTCCGTCTTTGAGTCCCGCCCTCCCCGCTCCTAGCTTCCCTCCTGCCTCCTTCTCTCTTTTCCCCTCCTGCTCCCTCCTCCCTCCTCCGTCCTCCTCCTCCTCCTCCTGCTCCTCCCTCCTCCTCCTCCTCCTCCTCCTCCTCCTCCTCCTCCTCATACTCATCCTCCTCCTCCTCCTCCTCCCTCTCCTCCTCCTCCCTCCTCCTCCTCCTCCTCCTCCTCCTCCTCCTCCTCCTCCTCCTCCTCCTCCTCCTCTCCTCCTCTTCCTCCTCCTCCTCCTCCTCATTTCCTCTTCCTCCCTCCTCCTCATCCTCCTCCTACTTTTCTTCCTCCTCTTCGTCCTCCTCCTCCTCCTCCTCCTCCTCCTCCTCCTCCCCCTCCCTCCTCTCTCCCAGCCGCCACTGGCGCCACCTCCCTGGACTTCGGGAAGTCCTCTCCGGGTCCTCCTCTTCCACCTCCTCTCTCCTCTCGGGACGACCGACATGGGTGCGGAAATAATAGGCACAAAGCCCAACAGCAGTTCCTGTTCATTTTGGACAGGACTCGCTGTCTGCGCCGCCGCGGCCCGTGTCCATTTGAGACAGAAGGCCGCCTGCCCAGCAGCGGCCGCTGTTGGTTTGGAACAACATTTGTTGTTGGGCACTGTGCTCATTTTTTCCGTATCCATTTCGGGCGTCGAAATCTTCGTCGTCCTCTCGATGCAGCGTCCCTGATCCCCCCCACATCATCATGGTCTCCCTGGTCTCAGCCACGCGCAGAGGGGGTGGGGGGAGGGGGGAGGGCTTCTTAGAAGCACCCCTGCTTCTTAGAAGGCGCGGGCCTTATCTATAGATGTAAGGCCGGCGCCTTCTACGAAGCAGCCTCCTTCTGAGAAGCCTTCCCCCCTCCATCCACCCCCTTTTGCGCACCGCCAATGGTCCCTCCCACAAGCACCATCATCGCGGCCGTGCTCCATCCTCGGAAGAAGCCGCGCCCCCAGCGCCGACGTTTTCAAGACGGCGATCGCGAACTTCGGCGCCGGCCACGGCCAGGAGGACCCGCCTCGGTGGGGCGGGGCGTCGAGCGCGTCGTGTCATCTTCGGGGCTCCGTGCGGGAGCTGGTCTCCCTCGGGGAGGACGGAAGAGGGAGGAACAAGGAGTTGGCAGGAGGATGAGGAGGAGGAAGATGCGGAGGAGGAGGAGGAGGAACGAGGAACGAGGAATGAGGAACGAGGAATAGGGAGGATGATATTGCAAGCGCTAGGAGGAGGGGGAGGAGGAGGCGGAGGGAGGAGGGAAGAGGAGGAGGAGGGGGGAGAATTGAACAGGGGGCCGAAGACTTGGGAGGAGGAGGAGGAGGAGGAGGAGGAGGAGGAGGAGGAGGAGGAGGAGGAGGAGGAGGAGGAGGAGGAGGAAGAGGAGGAGGAGGAGGAGGAGGAGAGGAGGAGGACGAGGGGGAGGAGGAGGAGGAGGAGGAGGAGGAGGAGGAGGAGGAGGAGGAGGAGGAACTGGCAGAGGAGGAGGAGGAGGAGAAAAGGGAGGAAGGAGGAGGAGGAGGAGGTTGTGTTATAACGTGCCGTTACGACATGTCGAGAAACATAGCTGGTCTGAACAGTGGAGCGGCCGTCGTTACTGACGCCGCTTGGCTCAATCAAGTCTTGGTGGACCAGAGCGCGCGCCTTCTTGCCGACGGGATAACAGCTTCAAGCCGCTTCCGTGTTCCAGGATATGCATGGTAACGGAGCGAGGTTGATGGCAGCCGCAGCAGCCGCAGATGTTGCTCCAGCTGCAGCAGGCGATTCCCTACCAGAGTCAAGTGCACCCCAGGACAGAGATCAGTGGTTTAAGTAATCGCCCGCGCGCTTCACTGAATTATGCGGGGCGGCCTGTTACTGTGGGACTACACTTATGTGAAGGTGGCATTGAGAATTTACAGTTTGGGCATCAGAGAGTTGATCGAACGGCAGACAGTAGGGGGGTAATAATTGTGATTGGCTCAGAACTATGGGTCACTACTCATGACCCCACAATGTATTCACTATTGGCGCAGCGGGCCCCCGGGCGCTGGGGCGCGCGGTCCAGTTGAGGCGACAGGGGCGTCCAAAGCCGGGAAGCCAAGGCACGGCAAAAGGAACAGTCGTTGAGAATGTGGCCAGAGGGCTCTCGTCTGCGACAGTGACAGTGGAACCGCAGTAACGTGCCGATAGAGGTGGCAGACGTCAAGATGGTTCAGGCTGGCGATGGAACAGCAATGGGTCGCGATGAAAAGCGACAGGCACATATATCACAATGGGGCAGCGGGCCTTGGTTCGCGGGGGGGGAGGCGCGTCTCGTTTGTTTTGAGAGCGCCAGCAGTTGCGTGGCCTGGGGGGACAGGAGGGCCAGCGGTGGGGGCCACGGCCAGCGAGGGTTTCCGAGGCGGGGGGCCCAAGTTGAGGGCGCGTGCAAGTGAGCCCGCAAGCGCCCATCGCTCGGAAACAGACGCGCCCTCCATCTCGGGGGCGGGTGAGGAAGATGATGGGGCAGGGCGCGGCGACGGATGTATGCCGCGATTTGCGGCCGAGCGAGGAGGAAACATCGCTGCGCAACGCCGCCGGCCTGCCGCGCCGAAGCCGGCGCCCCCGCTGCGTCGGGGGGCGAGCCCGCAGAGGGGGCCGCGGCGAACAAATCGGAGAGCAAAGCCGTTTACTGGCCATGAACTCGTCGGCTTCAAAAATGACGGCGAAAGGGCTATTGTTGCCGCTGGGGGGCGGTGAAAAGGCTTATATCGATTAAACGTGGGCGTTGAAATTCGCCCTGTAGGGGGCGCTGGATAAGCGGCGAGGTCGAAAGGGCCGCTGGAGACGCGCGTGGACAAGTCAGGGCAGAGAAAAGCGCAGTTGGCAGCAATTGCAAGACAGGGCTCGCAGAGACTCATGCCCAAATTCCTTGGCCGGCGTTCGATGCGCCATCGGTTGTCGATGCGTTCGGGCCGGGCGCCGACGGGGATGCGGCGCGCGAAAGGTGCGGCGTGGTGAAGTGTAACGAGCAGTTGCCCGACAAGGGCGAGCTCGCCATGCGCCTCGTGGCCCGGTGCAAAGGCGCGGCGAACAGTTTGACGATTTGGGGCACTTGCGTATGCAGGCTGAGAGGGGCTCCAGTTGGAGCGGTCGACGCCCAAGAGATCAGGGGGGGGCGAGAGAGAATGATGGTGCAGCGAATATGTCAGCAACCTGAAGGGGCTGCCAGTCCAGCCGGGTCCGACCACTGCGGGGCACGAAGTCTCGCGGCTCCCATCGCGAGGGGCCAGGCGCAGGGAAGATCGTTGAGGCGGCGGTGGCGCTGGCCAGATTACGAGGCCAGGGTATTAGCAACGGGTCAGGCCCGCAGAAGGCATGGGTGTAAAGCGCCGGTGAGAGGCGTTGCTGGACGCAGGTGGCGCAGCGCGGAATCTCGAGCACGCGCGATCGCGCGCTCAAGGTCAAGACGTGCCGGAGAGCCAGGAGAGGTTCGCATCGGCTCAATTCAGGCAAGGGCCCCAGGTTCGCGAGGAGGTAGACCAACGATCGAGGCAAATACGGGGGCCTCCCATGTTACTCGCCACGCGTTCAGGAACTGAGAGAGCCACCCGTCAGCATCGACTCCCAGTCGGGCCGACGCGTTTTTTCATAGTAAGAAAGGCACGTTCGGAGAGAAGAGGTTAAGCAAGGTGTCTACCGGCGGCGCTCGGGAAATATGTGACAGTGGAGGCCAGTGGAGGGATGTTCGAGAACGAGAGTTTGGAGGCGAATGGGCTAGATGAACCGAGTTGGATTTGTGGAAGAAGACAAACCAGACATGGCAGTGTCACAGCCAGGCGCGCCGCAGCCAACAGCGACGGCGGTTAATGGGAAGCCGGATGACGAGCGGGGAAAAAGTCCCCGACGACTCACGCGCGACCAAGTCCAGACCGCCAGAGGAGAAGTGAGAAAACATATGTGATATGGGATGAGGCAGGGGCTCCAGGCGCTTGGTTCAATTGAGGAGGTTGCCGAATTGTTGATAGAACAGGAGGCCCAAGGAGTCATTCGACATGTAAATCTGACTAGAACAGCGGTTTGCCTGCGCGGAGAGGTTCAGCAGATAGCGCGAGCACATGCGAGTGAGTCGTGCTCTCCACTTTGGGTAAAAGGTATGGTCCACAAGATGGGATTCGCACCGTTCTCAACATGTGAGCTGAGCGCGCGCGACGAGCACGGTGGCGCATGACGCTTCAACAGCGAAGATTTGGGAATGCCAGCAGAGAAAATTGTGAAGAGTAACGTCGCACTTCTACTGGCGAGCCCGATGCGCTTCGCTTTTATCCGGCCCCAAACGTTCGACATTGAATGGTTGGAAGTTGGCCGCGCTGGGAGGATGTCAGCGCGCTGGGTTGAGCGCTTTGACTTTGCAGCAGAGATATGTGATAGCCACAGCAGAAACGCTTATTCTGTCATGTGAACACCGAGCGGGCGCTTCGGGCGAGCACCAGTTCGCCCCGGAGAATGCGAAGACACATGGGCGCTAACGCGCGTGGATGAGACACGCGCAGGTATGACATGAAACCAATTGCTGGAGGAGAGGAGATTCGCATTGGAGAATGAGTAAGTCTGAAGCGTCGATGGGGCGGCGCCAACGCGCGTTTTTTTTTTTTTTTTTTTTTTTTTTTTTTGTCCCCCCCCCCCTCGGGGGGGGGGGGGGGCAGGAGGTCTGAGGTGCGAGGTGTGCCTGGAGAAGCTATGTTGAGCCATGTTCGCAGGGGTAGTCAGGCAGATGAGGCAGGAGTGTCGGTCGGGCCCCCCCGCCCAGCCGACGGGGTTGATCTCGGTAAAGTTCGATCGGGGAAGAATGGAAGCACGGCGCGCGCTGATGAAGTTAGCCAAGGACCCGCGGGAGACACAGTGCACATCGATTGGTACCACGAGAGGTGAAGGTGCACGGAGACTGATGTGACCTGGAGAACAAGACCGAAATGGAGCGCATGCATCAGGACAGCCACAATTCGCCAGTGGAAAGTGCAGCGAAGACCAGCCAATTGATGAAATCACAGGGAAAGAGAAAAGGGCACTTTAAAGGGGCACCCAGAGATATTCAACGACGTTCGCGCGCTCGGCAATCGGGGGCGCGCGGCCGCATGGATGGGGGCGCGGCAGATTCTTGCGCAGGGGCTGGTTCAAAGTGCCGGGAACATGGGGGCGCCGTGGGGGAGTCGGGCAGGTCGCGCAAACCGTGCTGGGAGTTCTTCTCGTTATTCTTCGCGGCGGAGAATGTAGGAGAGAGGCGTGGGGTGATGTCTCTGGGGCAGAGGTCAACCATAGGCTAGCCACGATGGCTAAAAGGGAGGACATGGAACAGGCCATGAGGCACTGCGTTCGCGATGACATTATTTGAGGAAGCGCGTTGGGAAGATTCCGGAGAAGGGGCCAATGTCCGGAAACGGCGAACGCCCCGCAGGTGGACCCCTGCGCGTCGCGCGCGGTCTACATCTCAAGGCCTTCCGGGTCGGGGTTTACATGTGGGGGTGCTTCGGTCTCGCGGGCGTCGACGTCGGGGTTTGCGTGGCCAGGGTCTATATCTGGGCCCCGTTGCGCGGGTCTATGTTTTGAGGCTTTTCTCGCGGGCCTGCATTTGGGGAGCTGTTCGCGCTTCGCCGACCATGGGGGCCCGGTGGTTCTGCCCCGACTCGTTGCGCGGCAAGTCGAGTGCCCCTCGGAGAAACATGTTATATTTGCGGCTAGTCCGCCTCTGGAGTCGCGGGGGTTTCCCCCGTCGGTGGCGTCGGCGGAAGGCGTGGGTTTCAAAGGTGCGCTGGGGGGGGGGGGGCGCGGGATTGACGTTGGCATTCGTCGATGTTCAAAGCATTCATGTTCGCGCGTGACACAGAGATGTTCGCCGGGCCTCCTGGAGAAGAGCACGAAATTGCGAGGCTGGAGTGCGAGGCCGATGGCAGCGCAAATTCATTCGCGGCGCCAGAGATGCGGCAAGCAAGTGGGGAGATTGCGACATGGAATTCGCGAGGAAAATAGGAGTCGACAGTGGGTTCGTTTTGCTGTGCGTGTTCAAGCCCAAGTGCCGAAGTACGTGGTTGGGTGGTTGATAGCTCGCGGCGACGATTTCGCCCACTTAGGCATCGGTGCCGACCTGAATTGGTTCGGAGAAGAGGGGCCCCGGAAGTTCAAGCGAGAGGGTGCTTGGGGCTTGAAAGTTCAAACGGAAGGGGGGCCGTCATTCATTATAGTTGGCTTGTTTAGTGAATGGAGTGCAGACGGGTCGCGGCGCGAAGCCGACGGGCGACCCGGTGAGATATTAGCGCGGGAATTGGCGTTCGGAGGGGGCGCAGTTAAGCCCGGCGTGCCAGGAAATTTAAATTCGACAGAGTAACATGGGGAAGCGCCCCCCCCCCCCCCCAGTTGGCGCGGGGAAGTGGGGAAGTGATCGGGCATCCGTTGTAAGAGCCAATTAATTGGTCGTGTACCGAGCAGACACGCAGGGCGCTGTTACTGCTTTAGCCAGGTAGATGGCGAGGCCCGAGATGGAAGCTCTGATACAAAACATTCAGAAGTACGGCCATTACTCGACCCAAAGTAGGTGCAGCGACTTATGCACATATCAACAGATGCCGAGTGAGCTTGTACTTTGACTGACACTGGTTCTTTCGGGTGTAAATCGTTTCGTGCTTGGACATGTTTAGAGGCGGATGCGGGGCGAGCGCGTCATCGTCTCTTGGAGCACGGCGCAAAGAGGCATTGCTGTATCTTCAGATGTGGTCGGGTATCCAGGCAGTGTTGAGTAATGTTGACATCACCACTCAGTCAGTCATTAAAGTGATGCCAGCGCGGCCATGACAATAGCGAGCAGAAGAGGATTGGGCAAGGTCAGGCACATCGAAGTGTGCCAGCTGCGGCTTCGAGATACGGTCATGGGATGAGATATTAAAGCAGTGCAAATCAGCGCCAATGACACTCCTGCTACGCGTTAGCTGAGTATGTTCATCGTGGCACACTGCCCACGCACATGCGATACACTATTAGAATATTATTTGACCGAGGACGCGTATTATCACTCGCAGCGGGGTGCTGAACCTTCGCGGCCGCCTGTTAATCGAGCAACTGCGACAGTCCCGTGAGATTGTCCCTTCCCGCCTTCCGCCAGTGCTGCTGCTGCCACTGTCTGGGCCCGTGGCCGGCGAAAGCTCGGGCGCCCACCCGAGTCGGCCCTTCGGTCGGCGACGCGCTGGCGGCGCCAGACGGCCTCGAGGAGAGAGAGAGAGAGAGAGTACTGCAGATCTGCCAGGCATCGACTGCCTTGATGCCCGGACGCAATGGTTTACGACAACCTGCAAGAGTATGATCGCCGAGCGAGGTGGTGCGTTTAAGCAAGTCGAACAGGGCGTCCAATGGTTGGGTGAACTCGAGTTTCAGATGAAATTTCTAGTGGCTTACGTCGTGACGTTGCGTCGCGGACGAGAGTGATGCGAAAAGGCTCGCGAGGTTGGGCGCCGCGAGATCGCTGGGCGCGCGGCCGCCATCGTGAAGTTGACCCATCTGGTCGGCGACGTTGTCCAGCGGATGCTTCCGCCGGCCCATCGTTTCGCCGTGGCGGCGGTGGCCACTGCGTCCGACAGAGGCATGGCTCGGGCAAATTCAGTTAGCGATGGAGTTATTTTGTGCGCGAGGGCGCTGTCATGGACCCCGTGGCTGGAGTCGGGGCGCCACCCCCCGCCCGTCGGCGCGGCGGCCTGCCCGCGCTGGCGCCCGCGGCAGGGTTGCCTCGCAGGTGCTAGACGCGGCTGCGAATGGCGCGTCTCCTACCTAGGGGCCGCCCGCTGGGCCACCAAAGCCGCATTGCTCCCGGCCGCGCCGTCCTACCAAAAACTCCACGCATTGAGTAAACAGGGAATGCGGTTTATCAAACATTGTTCCCCAGAGTAAGTTCAGATAATTGACGGGCTTCGCCGCCGCCGAGAGTTTCTCGTTAGTCTTCGCCGCGAAAGAAGTCGGCGAGTTCGCCGAAATCAAGGTTGCGCAACGCTATTTCATTCACTTGGTTTCGTTGGGCCGTCGTTATGGATCCGTAATGCTGCTCGTCCGCGTCCTCTTTTCCACTTTTCCTCTCTCTTTGTTATCAACTGTCTTCATGGTTCGCTTTCCTGGGTTTTGTTTTGAATCGGCAATCTCCCGCGCCCCCGTTTCGCTCCACTTCGAAATGGCTGCATTCGTTGTCAACGTCGCCGTCGTCGTCGTTTCCGTTATCGCCATCGCCGTCGTCGCTTTATGGCGACCCCTCGGATCGTGAGCGTTCTCTGGTGGTGGGGGGCTCCTGGCCAGGCTCTCTCGCGCTCCGCGCGGGGAGCCGCGCCCGCGCCTTAGCCAGTCCATCCGCCGCGGTTCATTGTGACCCCCCCGCCGAGTGTCCGACGACTCCGTCGGGGCCCCTCAGCGTTGCCACCAGGCCAGCGCTATAGCGGGTCTTTGCGACGTCGCCAATGACCGTCCGACGGCCGCAGACGACCGCGCGCCGACCGCCGGAGGGACCGCCGACGACCGACTGTCGACCGCCAGCGACCAGGAGGGGGAGGAGGAGGAGGAGGAGGAGGAGGAGGAGGAGGAGGAATAATCATAATAATAAAAAATAAGAATAAGCAGGGTAAGACTAAGAAGAATAATAATAATAAGAATAGTAATAAACAGTAAGAATAATAATAGGATGAGGAGGAGGAGGAGGAGGAGGAAGAGGAGGAGGAGGAGGAGGAAGAGGAGGAGGAGGAAGAGGAAAAATAAGAAGAATAATAAAAACAAGAAGACAAACAATACGAATAAAACTAAGAGTAATAATAATAATGAGGAGAATAATATTAATAATAATAATACGAATCATAAGAATATTACGAATAAAAATACCACGTGTACTAAAGCTAATAAGAATAATAATAATAATACTAATAAGACTAATCCGAATAATACGACTAATAATACTATGAATAAGAATAATGGTAAAACGGCTAATAACAAGAATAATAATACGATTACTAATAATAAGACTAAGAATAATAGTAATAATCATAACACTAAGAAGAATTATAATACGAACACTAATAAGAAGAAAAAATACGACGACGAATAATACTAATACTAATACGAATAACAATACTAATAATGATATGAATACTAATAATAAGAGGACAAATTATACAACGAATAATACTATTAAGAAGAATAAGCATATGAATAATAAGACGAATAATAATATTAATAATGGTAATATCAATAATGATGAGACGAATAATAATAATGCTAATCGTATTAATAATATTACCAATATTATTAATAATACTAATAATAAGAATAATAAGAAGAAAACGACGAAGCATAATAATACTAAGAAGAGGAATAAATAAGAATAATAAGAAACAACATAAGAATAATACCAACATAAAGAAACTTATTTATAATAAGAAGAATGAGAAGAAGACGAACAATAAGAAGAGGATGAGGAGGAGCAGGGATGAGGAGGAGGAGGAAAAGGATGAGGAGGAGGAGGCGGAGGAGGCGGAGGAGGCGGAGAAGGCGGAGGAGGAGGAGGAGGAGGAGGAGGAGGAGGAGGAGGAGGAGGAGGAGGAGGCGGAGGAGGCGGCGGAGGAGGCGGAGGAGGCGGCGGATGAGAAGGAGGAGGAGTAGGAGGCGGCGGAGGCGGCGGAGGCGGCGGAGTCGGAGGCGGAGGCGGAGGCGGAGGCGGAGGAGGAGGAGGAGGAGGAGGAGGAAGAAAAAGAATAATAATAAGAAGAAGACGATTATTAATAATAATAATAATACGCATAACAATACTAATAATCATATGAATAATACTACCAATGAGAATATTAAGAAGAATAGCAAGACAAATAATAAGAATAATAGTAATAATACTAACAATAAGAATGGTAATAATGATAATAATGCTGATATGACGAACAAAACGAATAATAATACGAATAATCATAAGAATAATACGACGAATGAGAATACTAATAATAATACAAAGAGAAATAATAATAATATTAATAGTAAGAAGAATACTAATACTAAGAAGAAGAATGATAATACGACTAATAATAATATGAATAATGTTATTCATAAGAATAATAATAATACAATTGTAAGAAGAAGACTAATCATAATAATATTTTTTTTATTAATAACAATACAAATAAAAAATAATGATAAAAATACACAATAATAATGGCAATAATAACAATAATGATGATGATGATGATGATGATGATGATGATGATGATGATAATAATTAAAATAATAATAGTAATACTAACAATAATAATAGTAATGATAAAATTAATATTAATACTATTAATCATATTAATACTCGTAATAATAATAATGAGAATAATAATAATAATATTATTAATCATAATAATACTAGTAGTAGTAGTAGTAGTAGTAGTAGTAGTAGTAGTAGTAGTAGTAGTAATTATAATAATACTAATAATGATACTACTAATAATAATATTACTAATAATAATAATATTACTAATAATAGTAATAATGGTAATAATAATAAGACGAAAAATAATAAGACGGATAATAATTAGTAAAATCATAATCATAATACTAACAATACTAATAATAATAATCCTAATGCTAGTAATACTACTAATAATAATACTACTAATAATACTACTACTAATAATAATAATGATAATAATAATGATAATAATAATAATCATAATAAGAATAATAATGATAATAGTAATACTAATAATAATAGTAATAATACTAATACTAATACTACTACTAATAATAATAATAATAATACTAATCCTAATAATAACATGACGAGGAGGAGGCGGAGGAGGCGGAGAAGGCGGAGGAGGAGTAGGAGGAGGAGGAGGAGGAGGAGGAGGAGGAGGCGGCGGCGGCGGAGGCGGAGGAGGCGGAGGAGGAGGAGGAGGAGGAGGAGGAGGAGGCGGAGGAGGCGGAGGAGGAGGAGGAGAGGAGGAGGAGGAGGAGGAGGAGGAGGGGAGGAGAGGAGGAGGAGGAGGAGGAGGAGGAGGAGGAGGAGGAGGAGGGAAGGAGGCGGAGGAGGCGAAGGAGGCGGAGGAGGCGGAGGCCGAGGAGGAGGAGGAGGAGTCGGAGGAGGCGGACGAGGCGGACGAGGCGGAGGAGGCGGAGGATTCGTAGGAGGTGGAGGAGCAGGAGGAGGAGGGGGAGGAGGAGGGGGTGGAGGAGCAGGGGATGGAAGAGGAGGAGGAGGAGGAGGAGGAGGAGGAGGAGGAGAGAGGAGGAGGAGGAGGAGGAGGAGGAGGAGGCGGATGAGGAGGAGGCTACCGGGCCGTCCCGCCAGCGACGGCGACTACGCCGCACGCCAGGCCGGCGCCCCCTCGCGGCCTTTGCACGGCCTCCAACGGCCGCCGCTCTCGCCAGGCCGTGGCGCCATCTCACTCTGGGCGCTCGCCGCCCACCTGCTCCACCCTGCGTCGGTCACCGTCCTTCAGTATCGTTTAGCCAATCCCTATCCCCATCCCCAGCCCGAGCCCGACGATCTCAGCACCCCAGTCGGGGATATAACCCCCTCGAAGCCTGCATGGGAACAGCCTAGATCCTCAGCTCGGGGGACAGATCGGCCAGTGGGGCCCAGGCCACGCCTGTGGGATAGAGAGCGACTAAACCATGCTCAATCCTCCGACCCGCCCTCGGACCCCCGGAACTGCGGGTAAAGGCTCCTCCCTGGGCCGACACGCTGGCAGTGGATCAGTGCCTCAAGCTGCGCGCGCGAGTGATGCTTTCCTTGCCGTTTGCCTGGCCTGGGACCGCGCGACTGACTGGTGTGCGGCTTCTACGCCCTCACTCTTTCCTTTGACGGCACCTTCGGCGCCACCCACGGTGCTGCGAGCGCGCGATGGTCATGCGCGCCTTCTTCCGACGCCTCCACGGGAGCGGACGGCGCCCATTACCGACGCCTGTCCTCACCACCCACCAAACCACCCCAACCCAACCCGAAGGCCTCAATTTGCCTTCCATTTCCAGTGGGGGGGGATCGGGGAACGTCGAAAAAACACATGGTCCCCGTACCCCCCCCAACCCGAAATTCGGGTCAAATTCGTGCCTTCGGGTTGGGTTGGGGTGGTCTGGTAGGTAGTCATGTCCTGGCTCGTCGCCTTCGACCGCCGCCGGGGCCCGCCCTGCCACGACGACGACGACGTCTTCGTCCCACCCCGCACTCCGCTGCCGCCTGCAGACTGACCGACGCCTGCCGCCTCTGGGGGGCACCGGCCCCGTGCTCCGTGCCGGGCCTCGGCGCCGCTGCCACGAGCGCCGCCCTCCCCCGTCGTCCCCCGCCCGCCCCTCTCGGGCGTGCGCCGCCAGGTGCACTGCCCGCAGCAGGGGCAGGACCAGTCCATGCGCGATGTGTCGTCGTGTGTGGGCCCCTGGGTGCGCCCCGGGTGCAGGCTGCGACCAGGGCTCGGCTGCCTTCCGCGCCGAGGCCTTCGCACCTTCTCCGCGCTCGGGCCGCCACGGGGCCCTGCGGGCCCCCTCGTGCGCCGAGGGGCGGCAGGGCCTCCGCACTTGCCCCGTCCCTGCCTGGCCCCCCCGCTGGCGGTGCGTCTCTGAGCCGCCCGCGTGGGGCCCGGCGGAGCCGGGGGCGGCCGTGCTTGCGGAGCCGCTGGTTCTCGTGTCCCTGTCGCCCCTGGGGTTCACGCGGGCAGGCCCCTGCACCCACCCCGCTGGGTGGGGCCGTTTGCATGCTTGGTCATGTTCGCTTCCTTTTGCCGCACGCTGCGCGAGCACCCGGCAACATGTGCCGCAGACCAGGCACCAGGCCGCCGAGGGGGGTGCCCCAAGGCGGGGCTCCACGGCGCGCGCGTCAGTGCGCGTTGAAAGTCGGCGACTTCATTACTGCGGAGGGGCAGCAGTGGCGAGTCTCGCCGTTGATCACCACATGATGCTTTTGTCTCCAGCCGGGGTTCCTGTTTGGGCTTGATTTCCACCATGAGTTGGAGGGGGAGGGGGTCCTCCTCCTCCTCCTCCTCCTCGTCCTCGCCCTCCTCGTCCTCCTCCTCCTCCTCCTCCTCCTCGTCCTCCTCCTCCTCCTCCTCCTCGTCCTCCTCCTCGTCCTCGTCCTCCTCCTCCTTCCCCTTCAACTCATGCTGTCCTTCAACTCCTCGTGGTGGTGGTGGAAAACAGGGCCGTCAGTTCCTTCGGCCGCGCACGGGGGGTGAGGCCAACGCTGCCTCTGCCACTCACGCGCGGCCGGCGCTCGCGCCCAGCGGGCCAGGACAGCTACCTGTCCGAATCACTGCGTTCTCTCTCTCTCTCTCTCTCTCTCCCTCGTCTTCTCCCTCTCTCCCTCTCTCTCGCTCGTCTCCCTCTCTCCCTCTCCCTCTCTCCCTCTCTCTCTCGCTCGTCTTCTCCCTCTCTTCGTTTTTCGGGGGGGGGGGGGGCGTCGCTCTCGCTCGCTCTCTCGTTCCCATCTGTCTCTCCCTCCCTCTCCTTCCTTCCCCCCCCCCTTGCCGAGGACGCGGCGGCGGCGCCGCCGGCGGTGGCGCCGCCGCCAGCGCCGCCGCCGAAGGCCGAGGAGGCGGAGGCGGCCGTCGGCGGCGGCAGGGCGGCCCCCGCGGAGAGCGGTGGGGCGGCCTCCGCGCCCGCGGGGGCGGAGATCTCCAGCGCCCAGATGGCGGCCATCGAGGACCGCGGCCCGCCCCTGAAGTCGGGCCTGTCCCTGTACAGGAGGAGTATTCGGGAATAGTGGAAACATGGTCTGGGGAGGGCCTTCCTGGTATCTTTGGACCGTGCTGGAGCATTTGTGGAGTAGTTTTGCATCTTTCCCCCAACATCCGCCCGTATTAGGGGGACATGCCCGACCTGGCCCTCCCCTGAGATCCGGGCGCGGCAAGTTTTTCACAGAAACTCGGCGTTCTCGCTCACTTTATTGAGCCCTGGGGCACTCCTCACACGTCGCTCCGGCTCGACAAATGGCGCAGAAAGGTAGGGCTTGGGGCCCCAGTCGTGATTTTTGCGATGTTGTCTTTTTGGCAGCGCCGGATCTCAGGGTCCGCCGCGTCGCCGTCCTCTTCGTGCTTGCCCTCCTCGGTCCCTCGCTTCCCTGTTCCCTCCTCCCTCTCTCCAGTTCCTCCTTCCTTCCCTACTTCCTTCTCCTCGTTCCTCCTGCTCCTCCTTCCTCCTCGTCCATCACCATTCCTTATAAGCAGTTCCTCCCTGTCGTACCCCCAGCCTTGTCGGTAGTGCGGGCCGGGCGTTGCTGCTGAGACTTCTTCACCACAGTTGATCCTGAAACTAGACCTTTGCATCAGTTTCACGGATGGAGCTCATATGTTTTTCAACCTGTGGTTTTTGTTTTTGCACCGCGCGCATCTTTCCATACATAGCGCAGCAGTTTGACGGATGGTGGTTGCCTTTCAAAGTTTGGTTTTCGCCTTCGCTTAGCGCCGCCCGCATTTTTTGTAACAGCTTACAGCAATTTCACGGAAAGAGGGCAGTTATTCTTCAACATGTCCCAGACATGATGTTCGCAGAAATGTTGTCATGCTACAACAATCAATCATTTTTGATTCGCGGTGCTGAAGTCGCAGGAATGGTGTTTAAGCACGATCAAGGATTATCAGGACACAGCAGTCACGTTGATTCGATTCATTGAAGTCCCAGGGGCGGTGTTCTGTCAGTTGCGGATTCTAAGACGGTTGGTTTTCCAATGTGACGCTTCCTTCCGTGAAAGTAAAACTGTGTGGGTACCCATCAAGCATCAAGAGGGAATTTGGAGGGAGGCTTTACTGCAACATCATTGGTGTATTTTGGGTTTACTTTGTTCCTCCTACTCCTCCTCTCGCTCTGCTTCTCTTCCTAATCTTTCTGCACCTCCTGCTCCTTCTGCTCCTCCTGCTCCTCCTGCTCCTCCTGCTCCTCCTCCCTTTCTCCATCCTCCCTCCGTCCTCGTGACTTCGCATTTAGACGTGATGTCGCCTGTGCAGGCGGCCTGGATGACTACAGGCAACGACTGCGCCGACACGTATGCCCGACGTGGGGCTGAGTTGCATCCCGTGGATTCGGATGCTATGACCCGCATTGCACGTTCTCGCATAGTGGTCGAGCATGTTGGCATGTTTGTGGCCCACATGGCCAGCAAGGGCCTTGCCAAATTAGATGGCCTCCCCCGTCTCCCTCGTCCTCCTCCTCCCCCTCGTGCCCCCTCTCTTTCCCTTGTCCTCCCTCCTCGGGGTGTGCCCCATGAACTGGTCTGGGATCAAGATGTCCAGCGTTTTCGTTGCATAGCGTGCTGGTCTTCCAGCCGCCATAAGCATGCCCTAGCCAAACTCCCTTGTCCCGCCCCGCACGGCACGGGACATACTGTAATGAAAGCCGGCCCTTACATATTTTGTAAACTTTGTGGGTCGCATTCTTCGACAAATATGTCACACTTGTCTCGCCAGTGTTTGCGCAAAGCGGCTTCCAGAACAGGCCGCGATCGATTGGGCCGCCTGCTGGGCGGGCTTGACCCTAGGCGCAATGTTTCGCTGGGACCTGTCGTCCCTGCCACTCTCCGACTGTATCACGAGTTAGGGGATTTAGCTGCTGTGGACCCCCAGCTTGCGTGGGTTCCCCACCTTGCCAGCTTCACACGGTAAGCTGCTCGACGGTGACGGCCTCCACGACTATGATGCGATATTTAATGCAATATTCTTGACGCCGGCGGGGTAAAAGGGGCCATTTTTGTTGGCACGTGCGGCCCTTGCTTTGCTCCGCCTGCTGCCTGAAGCGGCAGCCACCGCCTGTGTGTTTCACCTTCTTCTCTTTTCGGACCTGCCTCTTCGGAGGCAGGCCAATCCATAGTCCATAGCCCTCCGTCCTCGTCGTCGTCGTCGTCCTCCTTCTCCTTTTCCTCCTCTCTCGTCTCCGCCGCCTCCTCCTCCTCCGCATCAACTCCCACCTCCTCCCTCTCCTCCGTCACACTCAGACTCATACTCAGACTCACTCGCACTCAGACCCACTCGCATGTAGGCTCACTTTCACTCAGACTCATCCGCAGTTAGACTCACTCACATTCGGATCCTCACACTCGGACTCACTCGTACTTAGACCCACTCACACCTACCACACCATGCTCCAACCACTGTTAATTTTTTTTCGCATCACAGACAGACGCGCAGACCACTTACATTTTGACCAGTCGCACTCAGACTCGCTCATGCTCGTAGTCAGAGTCCCCTCGTGGAGCGTCACCGACCTCTCTCTTTCGAGAGATTCATGATGGCAGCGATGTTGCAGGCAATCCAGTCGGGGCGTTGACCTAAGGAACCCTGAGTGTGGAACGCGGCCCATTCTTTTAGACTTTTATTTCCTATCGAAAACCTTGGGAACACCTAAGGCAGGCTGTGAAACGGTAGAGGAGCACGGAATCCCTCCCCAGCGAGAAGGGTTCCTTTTTCAGGGCCCCGACTGCACGCTTGGACAAGGATGAACCGCCATGTGGTACTGCATTTCCCCCGTTTGCGTCCAGATTGCGGGGACGTCTCGAGCGGCTCGCCCGTTTGGCGCCGCCGATTGCTCTCTTTTGAGAACTTCATGGTCACTGTGACACCGCCTTTGGCGTGAACAACCCCCACCAGGCGTACAGGTCAACGCTGATGTACGCAGGACCCCCGTGCCCCCAATTTTGATGTTGAAAACGGGGCTGTCTTGGCGGTGCAGACCTGGGCGTTGTGGTGCCGATGCTTGCACCCCGACAGTGGCCGCGAACGCAACATTGCAATGGGGGGTCCGGGGCGGGCACTTTGCAGCGTCGCTTCTAGATGGGCGTTTTTTACGCCAACAGCGGCGTGACAGGCGTTGCATTTCGGCACCCCAAGGGTGAGATGTCACGGGGTATTCGATTTCCCCGTTCGCTTCCAGATTTGCAGGCCTCCTCAAGCGGTTCGCTCGTTCGACCCGCTCTTTTTGGTGACGAGTTTCTTGATCTCAACGGTGTAGCAGGCGCCGCACTTGGGTACCACAAGGAGGAGCCGCCAGGGTGTTGAGGGGACACTTGTCTGTTCGCGCCCAGATCTTGGGAATGTCTGGAGAACTTCGTCAATTCGGCTTCTCTTTTCAAAGGCCTCATGAACGCCGCGGTCAAGCAGGCACATTGGGTCGAGATCCAAGGAGGAGCCGCCAGGGTTCGGAGGAGCAGGAGGAGGCGGAGGAGGAGGACGAGGAGGAGGAGGAGGAGGGGAAGGAGAACGAGGAGGAGGAGGAGGAGGATGTAGCGCCCCAGGTGATGCCCAGGAGGAGGATGAGGAGGAGGAGGAAGAGTGGGGGAGGAGGCGGAGGAGAAAGAGGAGGAGGAGGAGGAGGCGGAGCAAGAGGAGGGAGGAGGGGGAGGAGGGGAGG
>CAUYUJ010021861.1:85783-88283 GCA_963575745.1 Prorocentrum cordatum | reverse complement strand
CTTCCTCCTCCTCCTCCTCCTCCCTCCTCCTCCTCCTCCTCCTCCTCCTCCTCCTCCTCCTCCCTCCTCCTCCTCCCTCCTCCTCATCCTCCTCTCTCTCCTCCTCCTCCTCCTCCTCCTCCTCCTCCTCCTCCTCCTTCCTCCTCCTCCTCCTCCTCCTCCCTCCTCCTCCTCTCCTCCTCCTCCTCTTCCTCCTCCTCCTCCTCCTCCTCCTCCTCCTCCTGCACGACCACCGCCCGGAGGGTGAGTTTTTTCGGAGCCTCGGCAGGCGGTGGATGTGGACATGTTCGGGCCCCCCCGGGGGCCGACGCAGATCCATATCCACCGCCCGCTGGGGCACGAGGGCGTCGGTTCCCAGGCGGTGGATACGGGTAAGTCCCCGCCTCTCCTCGGGGCCCCCCGAAGGGAGCCCTTTCCAGCGCACCAGCGCGCTGGTGGGCGACGACGAGTGGGCCCCGCTGCTCAGCGCCGCCCTGTTCTCCCCGATCGAGGGCGTGGATGGGGACTGCCGCCAGCAGGAGCTGGAGCAGCGGCAGGCGGTGCTCCTGTCGCTGCTGCCGCCGGGGTGAGCGCGGCGCCGGGGGTCAGTGAGGCGCCAGCCGCACGGGAGGCGCCGCCAGGGGCGGGTGGGGGGCCTGGTGGGGCAGACAGCGCAGGGTCAGGGAGGGAGGCATGAAGAGGCTCTCGGGAGCGAGCGCTTGGAGGCGGTTGCCACGGGTCTGCTCCATTCTGGGATCTGTCGCACGCGAACGGCAACGGTGCGCAGCCCAGGCACTCGATGATCCTTCTTCCTTCTTTTCCTGGAGTTGCGTGCACTCTGCCACTGATTTGGCTTGTCCGTGCCTGGGATTGATGTTTGGGACAGAATTGCCTTGGCATCTCTCCTCGTGCAGGCAGGTGCTCGGGCTTACATGCTTTCGGTACCAAGCAGTTCCTTCTTAGCAGCGTTTCGCGTTGCTCATTCTCCCCCTCTCTTCAGGGCAGGAGCTTGGGATTCCACGCTTGTGATAACAAGCATTTTCTTCTCGGCAGCGTCTCACGTTACATCCACTCGGAGCGTTGATGAAGTGGTTCAATGTGTGATCTGGCGGAAGGTGGAGTCCGTACCGGCTAGTAACTCAATGAGCGTGCCGATCGGCAAATTGTGGAGCCGGTGGCATCGTATGTAGTCCTGCCGACGTGCGCCGGTGGGCCACGCCTTCGGGCTGATCCGTTCTTCTTCGTGGGCAAGTAACCCTTGTTCTTTTCATAACATGCGTTCGCCAATTTCGTCGACCCCGCGAGCGCCGATCGGCTCGTGACGTCGGCCCGCGACGCCGCCATGAGGCTGGCGTCTCCACGGGCCAGGGCCTGGTGGCCAGCCTCTCGTCAGGTGGGCCAGCGACCGGGCCAGCCAAACATTTGCGACACCGAGAACCTGCCTTTTTGTCCGTTCTCTCGATGCACGTGGCGTGAACCGACCAGTGATGTCAAGCAGTGGCGAAGCGTCCAAATTCGCCAATAGGCCTACCAAATAATGTTCTAAGAACCTTTTGTGGTCTGCACGAAATGTTCCTAGAACATTTCTGGCTGAGTCTGTCTTGCCTTGACACATCGGGCTCATGCTCGAAGAACATGGTTTTTGCTCCGAGAACATATTTGGGTTCGAAGAGCATTTCGTGGTAGGCCTATAGGAATGCCGGGACGGTCGGTCCCTGCTCAGTGAAGGCCTATAGGAATGCCGGGACGGTCGGGCATTCCTCGACGCCCGGGCCGTGGTCCTGAGGACCACGGCCCGGGCGTCGAGGAGGTGCCCGCGCCGTGCTTCCTGCCCAAGCGGGCGGCGGCAGGCGGTGCCCGCCGCCGCGGCAGCGGAGTACGTATCTTGCTCGTGGCTGCTCCTGCGCCGTCTGAGTCGGCCCTCGCTCGGGGTTGCGTGCCTCCGAGGTGGCGAGAGGCCAGTGCCTCACACGAGGAGTGCGAGTCGCGGACTTGCTTGAAGAACTCTTCGTGAGGATCGAAGTGGCCCACTCCCAGGGTCCCGTGTAAAGCTGCGGGCACGTCCAGACAGTTGCAGACTCCATGTGCTCGTCTCGTCTCGTCCCCAGCTTCCGGCACCCCCTCAGCATTCCGACTTCGGTTTACAGTTTGCAGCCTTAGGTCGGGCATGCCCCCTACAGGCCGATTTTGGACGACAGCCCCCCAAATACCCCCCAAATACCCCCCAAATCCTCAAACATGTTGTTTTTGACTATCTTTGAATGCTCCCCCTGTAGAGGGACAGGCCCGACGTACAGTGGGGGCCAGTCCACAAGAAACCTCTCACATGAAACCCAAGCCTGAGACCCCAGGACGTACATTGATGTTTGGTGTGGGAACGTCGCGCTTTCCATGGCAAAACCATGGAAACCCAAGAAACCCAGGGCACCCTGGAGGCAGCCAGGGTGTCTCTTGGCATGGGTCTCCACTGTAATTGCAGCCATGGAGAGCCTCACGCGAGCCAGAGTCCTGCAGGGCTTGA
>CAUYUJ010021861.1:63283-80783 GCA_963575745.1 Prorocentrum cordatum | reverse complement strand
AAAAGGCCTACCCGGACTCCCTGAAGACGGTCCAGGAGGCCGCTGAGAAGGCTCCCAGGTGCAAAAAACTAGCATTTCCCGTGGACAAGCGCACATTTCTATGGTATTCGCTTCTTATATTCCATCGGCGGCCACGTCGGCCCCAAAGGCTTCCCAAATCGGCGCCACACGGTTCACGAGACTCCCAAGAGGGCTCCAGGACAGCCTCAAGAGAGCGTCGAGCAGCACACGAGAGCTCCAAAGCAGCTCGAGAGAGTCCCCAGGGGTCCCGAGGGAGCCACCGGAGGATCCCTGCATGGTCGGAGAGGGCTCCATGAGGGCGCCAGGACGGCTCAGCTACCCGTGACATGCCAAGAGGGGCTTGGGACAGCCGAAATGGGCTCCCAGACGGGCTGAGCTCCCCACGACAAGCCAAGAGGGACCCGGAACGGCCGAAATGGGCCCTCAGACGGGCCAGCAAAGGCCTCAAAGGACTCCAAATGAAGGCCCGGAGAGGCTCCAGAGACTGCCACAATGCTTCCAAAAAGGCTCCTGGCACGCGTTCCAGTAGGCACCCGTGTACTGGGTGCGTTGAGAGAAGAGGAGGAGGAGGAGGAGGAGGAGGAGGAGGAGGAGGAGGAGGAGGAGGAGGAGGAGGAGGAGAGGAGGAGCAGGAGCAGGAGCAGGAGCCAGGAGCAGGAGCAGGAGCAGGAGGAGGAGGAGGAGGAGGAGGGAGGAGGAGGAGGGGAGGAGGAGGAGGAGGAGGTGGGAGAGGAGGAGGGGGAGGAGGAGGAGGAGGAGGAGGAGGAGGAGGAGGAGGAGGAGGAGGAGAGGAGGAGGAGGAGGGAGGAGGAGGAGGAGGAGGAGGAGGAGGAGGAGGAGGAGCAGGAGCAGGAGCAGGAGGAGGAGGAGGAGGAGGAGGAGGAGGAGGAGGAGGAGCAGGAGCAGGAGCAGGAGGAGGAGGAGGAGGAGGAGGAGGAGGAGGAGAGGAGGAGGATGAGGAGGAGGAGGGGAGGAGGACGGGACGAGGAGGAAGAGGAGGAGCAGAGGAGGAGGAGGAGGAGGAGAGGAGGAGGAGGAGGAGGAGGAGGAGGAGGAGGAGGAGGAGGAGGAGGAGGATGGTGAGGAATATCTGGAGGACGAAGAGGGGGAAGAGGAGGGTGAAGAGGTTGAGGAACATTGTTCTTTTAAGATTATCTGGTTCTCTGATTCTCTGGCTCGGGGAGGGATGCTGAGGACGAGCAGGGAAGGGGAGCGCAGGATGAAGAGGGCTCGATAGGAGTAAGGAGGTGAAGTAGGTGAAGAAGCACAAGTAGGGACACACCGAAGAGCGGGGAAGACAGGGAGGAGGAGGAGGAGAAGGAGGAAGAAGAGGAGGAGGAGGAGGTGAAAGAACAGGGCTCCCTTTCAGGGAGACGCCGACGAGGAAAATGATGAGTATCAGATGATGGGAAGAGGGGAAGCGGGACTGCAGTGGACCGGGGATGATGACGGCGATGACGCTGATGATGATGACGATGACTATGCCGACGACGACGCCGACGACGACCAACAAGATGTTGATGATGCGGATGATGATGCTGACAAGTACGATGACGATGATGGCAATGGTGATCACGATGCTGATGATAATGCTGATAATGATGATTGTTGTGATGGTGACGGTGAAGGTGACCATGACCATGACGATGACGATGAAGATGACGGGGATGAGGATGACAATGATGACGATGATCATGATTCTAGCTAGAACTTGAGCGCGCGCGAAGCGCGCGATGGTTCTAGTACATATTTGTGATGTACAATACTGCATTGGCGCTTCGCGCCATGTACCTTGGTCCTTGAAGTTTGGCCTGCAGGCGGAATGGCAGGAAGGTCAATCAGACAAATTAGCGATAACTCCTTGTTGCCGTTTCCGGCATCGCTGTTATGAAGATATTGTTCGTTATCTTTCCTCCGTGTTTCTTTTTCCTCATTCTCGTCCTACCCTGCGAATTCGTCCCCATCCTCCTCAGCTCTTTTTGCGGAGGCTCCTCCTAGGAGAGCCTCTGGGGGCCTCACGGAAGTTTTTCAGGCGTCTTCTGGGGGCCTTTGGTGGCTTCCTCGGGCCCCTGCCTCCAACCGCGGTCTTCCTGAACGACTGGGTCACGATTTGGAATGCTTCGGAGGGTGTCTTGGGGCCATTTTGGGCCTTCATGGGGCTCTCTTAGGCTTACTTGGAACCCTGTTATGGCGTCTTGAGGCTCTCTTGGACTCGGATGGTTTGGGGGCGATTTTCGAGCCTCCCAGGCGGTCTCGGACGCCCGCAGAGGGTCTGGCGGACTCCTCTCTCCTCCTCCCCCGCCTTTCCTCCTCTTCCTCCTCCTCCTCTTCCTCCTCCTCCTCCTCCTCCTCCTCCTCCTCCTCCTCCTTCTCTTTCCTCCTCTCTCCTCTCCCTCCTCCGTCCTCACCTCTCCCTCCTCCTCCCTCCTCCCTCCTCCCCTCCTTCCTTCTCCATCCTCCACCTCCAAGGCGTTGGCGGCAGGGTCATACCCACAGGCCCATAGGGTGGGGCCCCATGCCAAGACATACAATGTTGCCCTTCAGCGTGCCATGGTCTTTGTGTTTCGATAGTCTTACGATGGAAAGCGCGACGCTCTCATGTCAGAAATCAGTGGACATACTGCGGATTCGGGCTTGAATTTCATGTGGGAAGCTTCCTGTGGCCGAGCTCGAGGGTTGGGCTGGAAGGGAGAAGGGGGGGATGGAGGGGGACAGAGGAGAAGGAAACTCTCCGGGGCTCGTTTTGTATTCCAGGTTCGTTTCCGCTGGTCCTGGTACCCGAAACGATTAATAATTGTAGATCGAAGGTCCATCGGGAACTCGACGAACAATCGACGAAAACTGAGGACAATGGGGCCCCGGCTTGCCCTGGTTCCCCCTGCGGGCCCCGCTGCAGTTCTTCGCCCCTCTTGGCCCGCGCGCCGGCGTCATGTGCATTCCGCGCGAATGCCTTCGGGGCGGCGGGGGCGCAGACCACAGGGGAGCTCGACGAGGGTTTCATGACGGCGGCGCGGATGCCACGGAGGAGGCGGAGGGGGAAGGGGAGGAGGAGGAGGAGGAGGAGGAGGAGGAGGAGGAGGAGGAGGAGGAGCATGAGGAGGAGGAGGAGGCGGAGGAGGAGGAGGAGGAGGAGGAGGAGGAGGGGGAGGAGGGCCGAGGTCAAGGTTCGCGATTGGATTCGACGGGCTCGCCATCCGGTTCACGATCCGGCTCGCGGCGATTTGTCGCGGCGAGGTGGGCCTCTTGGGAGTCCCTGAGGGCTTCGAAGAGGCCTCTTCTGGAGCGTCTGGGAGCCTGGTGGGAGCTTTCCGGGGCCGACGCCTCGAAAGTGCCGTTCGGGTCCCTCGTCTGGGCACCCGCCCTCAGAGCCTCTGAGGCCGTGTTGGAGGCGTTTGGGGCCGTCTTGGCGCCCTCCGGGGCTGTTTTGGGAACCTCTTGGAGGGCTCTTGGGCTGTCTTGGGGCGATGTTGGAGGCGTCCTGGACCATCTTGGAGCGTCGGGAAGCAGGAGGGGCCAGAACGCCAAAATCCTTGAACAACGAATGGAAAATCATTGAATGTACCACTCCGTGGGCCAGCTTGCAGGCCTCGCGGGCGGTCTGGAAACCGTCGGGGCGCGATGGACAGAGCGTTCGGCGATTCGGGGCCCTTTTGGAAGATCTTGAAGACCTCTTGGGGGTAATTTTGGCGCTCGTTGGGTTTCGTTTGGGTTCTGGGACCCTCCTGGGGGCGTCGCATCTGACCCCCCCCCCTGGACCTCCCGGGGCCCCCCCCCCTCCTGGCGGGGGGGGGGGGGATCAAGGGGAAGGGGCTTCCCCTCGACTCCCATGCGACGTTGCTCAATTTCGTTTGGGCTGGCGCGCCGGAGCGCGCCGCGCTGGGGGAGGAGGGCCGAGGGAAAGGGGGGAAGCGGCGGCAGGCCCATGGAAACGGAGACGAATCGAACGGACATGCCCCTCACACGCGCCGACAGGGTCCGCGGATTTCAAGGTCTCTGGCCCCAGAGGCCCCCAGTAGGCCCCCGGAGGCCACCAAGAGGCCCCCAAGAAGCCCCGTGAGGCGCCCGAGAGGCCGCCAGGAACCCCCAACAGGCCCAGGGCCCCGCAGGGAACGCCCAAGAGGCCCCCCAACACACCCCAACAAAGCATGTTCCCAGAAAGCCTTTCTTGGGACATGGTTCATCATGGGCCCGAGCGTCTCCAGAGGCTCCGAAGTACCATCACGCTACTGGAGAGCTGTCTGGGAAGTTGACGGGGAACATGACTGATCGCCTTCTCTGCCGACGTCTGCCGACGACGGAGGCGACGATGGCGGCGGCGGCAGCGAAGACGACGACGAACTTCGAACTTCGATGTTCGAAAAGGTTGTTCGGCGCTTTCTGCCTTCGGGGGCCCGTGCTCGGGCCCTCGGGTCCTCGGGGTCCATCCGACGACGACGACGAAGACGACGAAACGACGAAGACGGGGGACGACGATGACGACGACGACGATCACGATCACGACGACGACGACGACGACGACGACGACGACGGCGACGACGACGACGACGACGACGACAGCGCGCCCCCAGAGGCAACGACGACTTTACGACGACGACGACGACGACGACGACGACGACGACGACGACGACGACGACGACGACGACGACGACGACGACGACGACGACGACGACGACGACGGCGCGCCCCGACATGCTCCCCAAGACGTCCCCGAAAGCCATGTTCCCAGAAGGCCTTCTGGGAACCCGATTCATCAGGCCTCCGCCCCCCTACGCAACGACTTTCCCCGATAGCCTTCGGAATGCGGATTGACATGCGTGGATGTATCACTGCCCATAATGCGTTCAGCGTTATTAACACTTCTTCACTTCCCGTTCAACCCACCTGCGGTCCACTGATTCAGTGGAGCAGTGAAATCGTCAGGGCCCAGGGCCTACTAGAACCTAAGCGCTGGTTTTAACACGCACGTGTATATGTATATGTATGTGTATACGTATATCTATGTATACGTGTAAATTATGTATGTATACATTTATGCACATGTATATGTATATGTATATGTATGTGTCTATGTATATGGTTGTGTATATGTATATGTGCATGTACATGTATATGTATATGTATGTGTCTATGTATATGTATTTGTACAAGTATATGTATATGTATATGTATATGTATATGTATATGTATATGTATATGTATATGTATATGTATAGTTATATGTATCGGTATGGGTATATGTAAATGTATATGTATATGTATATGTATATGTCTTCGGATATCTAGAGCCAGCGCCCTGTTTCGGAGGTTTCCTGGAACTTAAGTGAGTTTCGGATTTGATTCAGAGGTTGAGTTTAAGAAGAGAGAAAAACCAGAGTTGATTCAGAGCTCTGTCTGTAGTCCATCGTGGTTCAAAAGAAAGAAAGATGGTAGCGGAGCTGGACCAGCTCCAGCTCCCAGTCCCGCCACTCCCACACCCGCGCGCCAGCGCGCGCGCGAGATCCGCTATTGGCGGCACGACAGATCGAGACGACGGAGTTCGAGACCACGAGCTCCGCGACGGGCACCCACGAGCGTTGGACTCAAGTGGGCGTTGAGGACGATTGGCAACGGACTGTGCTGAAGTTGATTTGGTTCAGCCGACTGAAGGGATACTGGCACGAGTTCGGGCAGTTCTTGAACTACGTGAAGAATCACAGGAGAGCCGAGCGGTTCGGTCTTCGAGATGGCGCTCAACCAAGAGACATTCAACGAGATGCGCGACGCAGTGCAACAGGCTCGACAGGACATACGCGATCTACGGCAGCAGAACGCCGCGCTCCAGCGACAAGCAGACCAGGCTGGAGAGCCTGAGATCATCAGACGGCTCGGCGAGGTGCTCGAGAGAGTCGCAGAACGGCCGCCGCCACCGGCGGCCCAGCTGATTCAAGCGAAGGATATCGGGAAGCCACAGGCCTTCAATAATGAAGAGTCGAAGTTCAGTGAGTGGCTCCAGAAGCTCAATAACTACGTGCTCAGCGTCTTCGGCGTGAACTTCCGGCCGGTGATCGAGTGGGCAGTCGACCAGGCGAACGACACGGTCACGCTCACCACGGCCGCTGCGATGGAGCAGTTTGTGAATGAGGCCGAGGACGGCGAGGCAGTCGACAACGTGGACGAGAAGCTCTCGCAGCTCTACGCGGTGTTCGTCTCGCTCACGGGGGGCGAGTCCTTCGACCTGGTGGTCAGCGCAGGCCAAGGCAATGGAGCTGAGGCCCTACGATTGCTGGTGCGGCGCTGGGGTCCTACCGGCGGTGGTCGCCGCCGCGTGCTACTCAAGAAAATCATGGCGCCGACCAGGGTCGCAAAGCTAGAGAACTTGGCCGCAGAGGTTGTGAAATGGGAAGAGCTGGTCAGGCGCTACGAGAGGCGCAGAGCCGACGGTCGAGATGTACACCTAGACGACGCAATCAAGATGAGTGCGCTCGAGAGCCTCGTGCCGCAGGACGTCGAGATGCACCTTGCCCTCAACCGCACCAGACTCCAGGACTGCGCTGCGATGCGAGAGGAGGTCAGGAGCTTCCTGGAGACCAGACAAGCTCAAGGAGCCCTTGGTCGGTCGAGAGGCGACCCGATGGAGGTCGACGCGTTCGTCAGGAGAGGCGACGGCAAGGGCAAGTGCGGCAAGGGCAAGGGCAAAGATGGCAAGGGCAAGAACGGCAGCGGAAAAGGAAAGACGGACAACTCGAACGTGATCTGCTGGAACTGCCGAAAGAAGGGCCATCGGGCACAAGACTGCGGGAAGCCCACCGAGAGAGGAAGTAAGGATGACAAAGGCAAGGGCAAAGGATGCGGCAAGGATCCGAAGGGTCAGCGTTTCCAACAGCAAGGCGTTCGCCGAGGCTACCTCAACAATTTCGAGAACGACGCGCAGAGCACGATCAGCACGCAGCTACCGACATCGGCCTCACAGGCCAGTGTATGCAACCAGTCACCCGCCGCGCTCAGCTTCGGCGCCTTCGAGCGCGTGCTGGAGCTGAACAGCGTGGGGGCGAAGGGTGAGAAGCAGCGCATGAAGTGCATTGCGATGACGTTCGACACCGGCGCCGCTGCCGCGGCCTTCCCGCTCGAGCAGGAGGGCGAATGCACCGACGCCGACGGCAGCTCATACCGCGCAGCCACTCGCGAGATTGTAGAGGACGAGGGCGGCGTCGGCATCAAAGGAATGTCGGAGTACGGCGAGAGTATGTTCCTGAAGGGCAGGCGCGCGAACATCGGCAAGCCGCTCCTGTCCGCCTCGGCCGCCGCCGCCAAGGGCCACTTCACGCGGGTCGGCGCCTTCGGCGGCTACGTCCTGAAGGAGAGCGAGCTTGCGCAGAAGATCCACCAGATGATCGACCAGTACGTGGCTGAGGGCAACGAGGGCATCGTGCCGCTGTGCCTGCAGAACGGAGTCTACAAGATGGACGTGCTGATGGACCAACCAGGCGGCCCCACTTCGCCGGGGTCGGCTCCTGTTGCCGAGCTCTGTCCGTGGGCGCCGGCGAGCGCGGGCCCTCATTGGCAGGCAACGGTCCCGTGGGAGGCGCGAGCGCCTCGGAGCCGCCGGAATCGCTGGCAGCGGGGCCGCCCGTAAGACCACCAGCGGCAGCGCTAGGGAGTAGAGATCCCGCTCCAAAGCCAGCTGAAGTACGAGAAGGGATCGGAGACGACGAGGACTATGACGGTAATCCTCAGGAGGTTGCGCCAGCGACAGTGCAAGGACGAAAGCGACTACCTACTCGAGCTGAAGTTGACCAACGCGAGGCTACAGGTCACGCTGCATTTAGAGATTTGTGTGAAGTTTGTTGTTCAGCTCGAGGGCTTGGCCCACCTCATGAACTACAAGCTGAAGTTCGGGAAGGTGCAGATCCAGTTGTGGCCGTCGATTTCGCGTTCATGGGCGAGATGACCGGCGAGGAGGACGAGGGCCAGGAGGACGACTTCCCGATGCTGGTGGCCAGAGATTCTAGGGCGAAGTTGCCCTACTCGGTAGCGATTCCGGGCAAGAAGGTCACCAACTTCATGATCAAGATTCTGATGAGCTTCATCCTGCACCTCGGCTACCGCAGGCTGATCTTCCAGAGCGACGGGGGGCCCGCGATCGTGGCGCTCAAGACGGCGGTCGCGGTGGCGACGCCGACGGTGGAATTCCTGCCTCGAGAATCGCCAGCAGGAGAGCACCAGAGCAACGGAGGCATCGAGGTCACCGTGCGAGAGGTCAAGAGGCAGGTCAGGGCGAACAGGTATGCACTGGAGGCCAAGCTCGGCAGGAAGGTGGGCGATGACCACCCGATCTTGAAGTGGTTGCCCCAGTGCGCCGCGGCCTGCATTGGCTGGTGCCGACGCGGAACCGACGGCCTCGCTGGAGAACAGCGGCGCTCAGGCCGCGACTGGAAGAAGCTGGAAGCAGAGTTTGGCGAGCGGGTGATGTACAGGCCGCTCGCGCCAGGAGGTCGCAGGAGTACTATGGGGGAGCGCATGAAGTCTGGGAACTTCCTGGGCTACCACATGCGGACGGGGGCCCTGCTCGTCATGACGGTTGACGGTGTGGAGAAGGCCCAAGGTTTCAAGAAATTGCCGAAGGAGCATGCCTGGGACAGCAAGGACTGGGCAGCTCTTCGAGGAGTTCCCTGGGCGACTCGCCCGGAGGAGGAGACGCCCGCTTTGGCGAGAGCGCCAGTCGTGGCTACCGTTCGGATGGAGCCACGAGCCCCGCGAGCGAGGTACGTCCTACGCCGCGACATCGAGAAGCATGGTGCCGCTGCGGGCTGTCCAGGATGTCTGGAGCTGACGCAGAAGGGCAATATCACGAAATCCCATAGCGACGAGTGCCGCGACAGGATCGCAGAGCTAATGATGGGTAACGATGAAGATCGAGTACGAGTTACCGAACATCACTTTCGAGCCGGAGACCAAGCAGTACGAGGTCGAGGTGTTCGAGGTCGAGAAGCAGCTGGAGGAGACCAAGCTGCCCTACCGCCGCCCTCTGGAGACGGCGACCGAGCTCCTGCCCCAGAGCCGAGGGACACCGAGATGGCGGTGGTGCCGGCTGGAGGCAGTGGAAGCGAACCGAGCGCTGCCAGGAAGCGCCGAGGTGACGCACCCGACCCTGGACGAGCTACCCAGGTACGAGGCGACGCAAGAGGAAGCTCAGCACCTGCAAATGCTGAAGCTCGGCTCGCGCTCAAGCGAGCGGCGCCCCAGGAGGAGGCGCAGATGAACGTGGAGGACCTGGTCGACACGGCGATGTCCCATGCAGCGTCGTCAAGTTCAGCATCGGCATCGGTATCGAGACCGAGCCAGGCTCCAGATGGATCGATGGGCGTCGACTTCCTGGAGCGGATCAACGGCTGCGACAAAGGCCGCACGTTTATCATGATCTACGAGCTGGTGACGTTCGAGATGCGGACGAACGCCAACGTGAACGACGCAGAGCAGGCGGAGGAGATCGCGTCACTTTTAACCGAGATGTGCGCAGTAGACACTGCGGAGGTTTATTCGCCGAGAAGGTTTGCAGAGATGACGTTCTGTTACGGCCTCGCGCACGGCCTGGCAGTGGATATCGAGACTGGTTGGGATCTGCGATTGCCCGAGCAACGAAAGGAGTGCAAGAAGCAGCTGAAGGGCGAAGACCCGCTGCTGACGATCACCAGCCCCCCGTGCACACCATTCAGCAACGCGCGGTCGCTCTCGGACTCAAAGCGAGACCCGAAGATCGCGGAGGCGGAGATCCTGGAAGGCGAGGCGCACCTCAACTTCAGCATGGAGATCTGCAAGGAGCGCTACAAGGCAGGAAAGCTATTTCTTCACGAAGCACCTTGGTCAGCGAGTAGCTGGCACCGCCCAAGCGTTCAGGAGGTCATACGGTTGGCAGGCGTATTCTTAGTCCATGGACCTATGTGCCGCTGGCACATGCAGGCGACCGACTCCAACGGAAAGTTGGGCTTCGTTCGGAAGGAGACCGGGTGGCTCACTAACAGCGGGCTGCTCGCCGAGATCCTCAAAGGCTACTGCCGGTGCCCCAGGGGTCCGAACGGAGAACTCGCTCGCCATGTTCATCTGGTTGACGGACGCGCCAAACATGCACAGCGATGCCTTCCGAGCTTGGTGGCAGCTATTCTCAAATGCCTACGAGAGGAGCTTCGACGACGAGAAGGGCTCAACCTACTTGCAGCTCTTTGCGGAGGACCACGCCCACATGAAGAAGATGCTGAGGTGTTCGCTGAGTACCAGGACGACTGCGTCATCGACGATCTCACGGATGAGATTTTGGACTCCGAGGGTGTGCGAGCTGCGAGGCAAGAAGAACTGGATTGGTGCCGCGGGAGGCAGGTATGGAAGAAGGTACCTAGACGCGAGATGCTCGAGAACGGCAAGAAGGCAGTGACCTTGAAATGGATCGACACGAACAAGGGCGACCGAACTCAACCACGGTATTGTTCGAGGCTGGTCGCGAGGAAGATCAAGAAAGCTATGAGGTCCGAAGATCGACCAGATCAAGCTGAACTATTCTCGGCCATGCCAACGCTGGAAGCGTTCATGGCGATGGTGACCATCTTCGTCGGCCGCGTGAACGACGCCCAACACGACGGCGACACAGAGGAGATCATTTACAAGTTTTACGACATCTCGAGGGCGCACTTCTATGGAGATGTGAATCGCGAAGTGTATGTGGAGTTGCCCGAGGAGGAGACCCACGACGATCCAGAACCCACGGTGGGCAGGCTACTCAAGACGATGTACGGCACAGTAGGTGCGAGTCATGTGTGGCAAGACGACTACATCGGCCTGACGAGCTCGCACGGCTTCAAGAAGGGCGTCTCGAACCCAGCGCTGCTTTACCACGCCGAGCGTCATATACAAGCGGAGGTCCACGGCGACGACTTTGGCGTGATTATGCGCAAGTCCCAGGAGGGGTGGTTCGATGACGTGCTTTCGCGCTACGACTTTAAGGTCACGGGTATTCTGAGCAGCAGGCCCCTGGAGGAACAGAGCGCGGTCTATCTCAACCGGGTGTTGATCTGGAACCCCTTCGAGCGTTCGGCCTACCTCGAAGCGGACGCCCGGCGCGTGAAGAAGGTGATCAGGGACCTGGGCTTGGAGAATACGAAGGAGGTGACTACCCCGGCTGTTAAGAGGTCTGTCGCGGAGATTTTGAGTAGCAGCCAGACATCGCTGAAGCTGGGCGACGAGAAGGTGAAGACCTACCGCAACGTGACCATGCGGATCATGTACCTGAGTCTGGACCGGCCCGACATCAGCTACAGCGCGAGCATGCTGGCTAGACGCATGAAGGGGCCGAAGGAGACCCGCATGGAGGATCTGAAGCGCATTGGCCGCTACTTGAAGAAGTACCCCGCTGGAAGGTTGCTGTTTCCTGCTCTGAAGCTACCTAGGAAGGTTTGCGTTGACTGCGACAGCGACTACTCGGGGGATCCTATTGCGAGGCGTTCCCGAAGTGGAATGGCCATTCTGTGGGGGGCGCATCTGCTGAAACATGGCAGTTCGGTCCAATCCACGGTGAGTTTGAGCAGTGGCGAGGCCGAGTACTATGCATTACTGCGTGGAGCCTGCCACGGTTTTGGAGCACGGGCCACTTTGGCCGACCATGGAGTTGAGGTGGACTACGAGATGGAGCTTTACATTTTCAGTGATAGCTCAGCCGCGAGAGGAATTGCAAGCCGACAGGGACTGGGGGCTGTTCGACACTTGGATGTTAGATTTCTATGGCTGCAGGAACGTGTTCAGAGGAAAAGGCTGTTGCTGAAGACGGTCGAGGGCCACTGGAACCCGGCGGACCTGTTCACGAAGGCCCTCGACCAAGACACGATGGAGCGGTTGATGAAGCTGATTTGTTTCACGATGAAGTTTGACGGTAGCGTGAGGCACCGTGTACTGTGATATTTCACGCCGGCTGTTTGCCGGCGCGTGTCTCGTGAAAAATGATCGAGGCGCTGGTTCCGTTTGGACTTTCGCCCTCCGCCTCCGCCCAGCCGCGGCGACGAAGGCCGAGGAGGGGTGTTCGGATATCTACGGCCAGCGCCCTGCTTCGGAGGTTTCCTGGAACTTAAGTGAGTTTCGGATTTGATCTGGAGGTTGAGTTTAAGAAGAGAGAAAGACCAGAGGCGATTCAGAGCTCTGGCTGTAGTCCATCGTGGTTCAAACTATAGAAAGAATATGTATATGTATATGTATGGTATATATATATATATATAGGTATATGTATATGTATATGTATATGTTTATGTGCATGTATATGTATAGGTGTAGGTATACGTATATGTATAGGTATACGTATAGGTATAGGTATAGGTATATGTATAGGTATATGTTTAGTTATAGGTGTACGTATATGTATATGTATATGTATATGTATATGTATATGCATATGTACATGTAGATGTAATTGTATATGTATATGTATATGTGTATATATACATATCTATATATATGTATATATATGTATATGGATATGTGTATGTGTATGTGTATGTGTATGTGTATGCGTATGTGTATTTGTATGTATATGGATATGTACATGTATGTGTATATGTGTATGTCTATGTATAGATGTATGCGTATGTGTGTATATGTATATGTGTACGTGCATGTATATGTCTATGTATTTGTTTGTATGCATATGTATTTGTATATGACTATGTGCGTAAACACACATATATATAGTCATACATACATACATACATGCATACATACATACATGCATACATACATACATACACACGTAGCGGGGGACCAGCCCCCGGGGCCCCAGCGCCACGACCTCGACCATAAATGAGTGGCCCAGGGGCTCCCGGGCGCTTCCGCGGCGCCGGGGGGCCTGTTAGATCGCCCGAAAACGGCCCCAGACTGGCAGAAATCGCGGTTCGAGACCGCCAAAAGGATTCATGACGGCCAAAGATCACCGCATGATTCGCCCCAGACTGTCCTAGAGGCCTTCCGCATTGTTTTTCCGTTGGTTTTCGAAGGTTTTTCGGATTCTCGCCTTTTCGGCGCCCCGACGCTCCAAGACGGCCCAAGACGCACCCAAGATCGCCCCAAGGCGGTTGGGGCATGCTAGAACCGAATGGGCGCGCGCGAAGCGCGCGCAAGGAACATCGAGTGACACGAAGCGAGCTGACGGTTTATTACAGTTGTTAAATGTTTGCCTCCTGCATCTCCGCTCGAATCGTTCTCCGATCATCCTCGTACTCATCCTCGTCTCCTGCCCGAGTGAACCAACCGCACTCTACAGAACGCCGCCCTTGGATCTGCTCGCGCAGCCACCTCTGCCTAGAAAGGCAGCGGCTGTGGAGGTTCTGGCCAGGGCCACGTTGCACAAAATCCTCATCGGCATCATTACCCTCATCGCATCATGTTGTAAGATCCAAACCCCAAACCAAGATAAGGCGCGGCGCCTGAGCTTGTGAGGACACTTTTTGGAGGCACTGCGTTACCAGATAAGGCGCAGCGCCTGAGCCTGTGAGGACACTTTTTGGAGGAATTATGTTGCCAGATAAGGCGCGGCGCCTGAGCTTGTGAGGGCAGTTTTCGGAGGCATTACGTTGCCAGGAACACAAAGAAACGATCCAAACCCCAAACCACGCCGAGAGACCACCACGAAGACCCCGTGGGCATGCGTCCGGGCGACCCCCCAAACGGCATCCACATATTCGGGAGCGGGTCGCTCCCGGCGTGCCTCTTCCAGTTGTTTCCCTCATTCCTTTTTCTCTTCCCCCATCCTCCTTCCTCCTTCTTCTCCATCATCCTCATCATCACCACTCATCATTCATCCCCAATTTGTCCAATCTCATCATCAGTATTATCTTCATCATCAATACCATCACCATCCATCACCGTTCATCGTCACTCATGACCACGCATTATCTTCATCATCATTGTCATCATCCATCTCATCAGAACCATCGTCGTCATAATCATCATTCGTATCAACACAAATACCATCATCATCACCACCAGCATCATAATCATCGGCAGCAGCAACATCATCATCAACATACTCACCATCATCATCAGCATCATTATCATCAGCATACTCATCAGCATCATTATCATCATAATCATCATCAGAAGCATCAGTATCAGCATCACCATCATGATCACCACCACCATCGGCATCATCATCATCATCATCATCATCACCAGCATCATCACCACCAAAATATGCATAATCGTAATCATCATCCACACCAGCGCCATCCTCATCATCATCATCAGCATCATCATCATCAGCACCATCATCATGACGACAGTGATGATTCTGATTATTATGTTGAAGCTGATGATGATGCTGATGCTGATGCTCATGCTGATGAGAATTCCCATGCTGCTAATGATGAGAATGATGATGGTGGTGGTGGTTGTGGTGCTGTTGGTAGTAATGATGCTGATAATGTACATGCGATAATGATGACCATGTCGGTGACGATAACGATGATGATAATGATGATGATGATGATGATGATGACGATGATGCTGCTGCTGATGGTGATCTTGCGGATGGCAATGATATTGAAATGGCCTCCGGCCAGAGACGCCGATCCGGGGCGCTCCGGATGATGATGATGATGTTGATGATGATGATGATGATGATAATGATGATGATGATGATGATGATGATGATGATGATGATGATGATGATGCTGCTGATGTAAATGATGATGATGATGACGATGGTGGTGATGATGATGATGATGACGATGACGACGATGACGACGATGACGATGACGATGACGATGACGATGATGATGATGATGATGATGATGATGATGACGATGATGCTGATGATGATGATGCTGCTGCTGATGATGATGATGATAATGATGATGATGCTGCTGATGATGATGATGATGATGATGATGATGATGATGATGCTGATGATGATTATGATGACGACGATGATGATGATGATGGTGGTGGTGTTGGTGGTGGCGATGCTGATGATGATGATGATGATGCTGATGACGATGATGCTGCTGATGATGATGAGGAGGAGGATGACCATGTCGATGTCGATGACGATAACGATGATGATGATGATGATGATGATGATGATGATGATGATGATGATGATGATGATGACGATGATGCTGCTGCTGATGGTGATCGTGCGGATGGCAATGATATTTATGTTTGGATCGTGGTGACGATGAATATGATGGTGATCATCATCACCGTCATCATCACCACCATCACCACCATCATCATCATCGTCATCATCATCATCAGGAGGAGGGGCAGTAGGGAGGGCAGGCCAGCTCAAGCGCATCAACGAGGCGAGATCCTTGGATTCAGGCGTCCCAAAGTCCCAGAAGCTCGACAACCTCCTCGAGTTTTTGCGCGCTCGCGTGACCTGAGAGTTCCTCGCAGGCGCAGATCGGGAGGGGCACAGTTTGCAAGCGTTTAGTTTGCATGGCCTTCTCTTCTCGCAGGCCCCCCTCCGCCCCCTCCCCCTCCTCCACTTCCAATGAGAACGAGCAGGGCTGAGCTGTGCAGCTCCACGCTTGTGCAAGGGGACACGACGAGACACTGCAGCATAGAGGCGCGTTGACACAGGTAGGGCCATCCACGATCCGATTCGAAGCGATTTGATTCGCCGGCGGGGGCCGCGGTTCCGATTCGATTCGATTCGGCTCGATTCACCAGCATCGGCCGGGGCCAGCTAGAGCCAGTCGCGGCGATCCGATGTGGACTCGATTCGGGGCGAGTCGCTGGCGATCCGATCCGTTTCCGATCCGAGTCGTTTTCGCGATTCGATCCAGCCCAGACTTGACAGGGGGACGTACGTCGCAGCACGGCAGGGGCGATCAGCGCGGGCGTTCGAGTTGGAGGGGACATGCGACAAAATAATTGTCCGGTTGCAAGAGAGGGCGCGCGGGGGGAGAAGCGACCGCAGAGGACGGGAGGGAGGAGGAGGGCACTCACGGCTGAAAGCGTTCCAGGATGAGCGCGCCAGAGCGGCCAGCTGGGGCTGAAGTGACCCGGCAGTGGACGCGGGACGGCACCACGGCCGCACCCGGGGACCGAAACCAGGGCTGCAGGCGCTGGAAGCGTGCATAAAAAGGCGAGCCATGCCATTACGCCGCGAAGGGGGCCCACTGGGCGGCATGAGCGGGAGCCTCCGGTGGTCCGTGACGTTGCCTGGAGCCTCGGGCTCTGCTGCAGAGGGCCAGCGCCAGCCAGCTGCGGGCTTGGGATGGTCCGGGCGAAGCGGCAGGAGCCCCCGCGGGGCTGCGCCGAAGCGCGCGGGCTGCAGCAGAATGTGGTCAGTCTGTAACCGGCCACCTTGATGCCGACGACGGCCCAGGCCGTGCCAGCAGAGGCGAGGAGGCCGGCGGGCGGCAGCGGCCCAGGCGGCGCCATGGCGGCGCGGGAGGGAGGGGAGCAGGCAGGCGGCGGAGTAGCGGAGAAGGGAGGCAGGCGCCCCGCCTGGCCAGCGCGCGCATCACAGCCAGGGGGGGGGCAGGCAGCAGCCGACGTCAAACAGCAAGATGGTGACAGACCTTAAGTCGGGTCTGTCCCTCTACAGGAGGAAAATTCAAAAATAGTCCAGAAATCGTCAGAGGACTTTTTTTTATATAACTATGTTTGAGTATTTTGGGGGATTTTTTGTTTCTCGTTGAAAAACCGCCTGTAGGGGGACAAGCCCGACTTAATTATAGATAGCATCCGTTCCGACGTGCCGAAGAGGAAGCCACATGGCTCGATGGTGCCATCTCTCTTCGTCGGCGGGGAAACAACACACTGGCACAAGTAGTCGTCGATTCTCAGGAAAATGCTGAAACATATGGGAAGTGGGGGGAAGACAAAGCCCCAGAACATATGAGCGGGAAAGTATGGGGAATCCTGTTATTTGTGTCTGTGTATTTGTGTGTCCCAAGGCCCCTTCAATGATAGGCATCCGTTCCGACGTGCCGAGGGGGGAGCCGCATGCTTCGACAGTGCAATCTCTCTTCGTCGGGCCTCTGTCGAGGCTTGCGGGCCCAGCGCGCGGGCCAGGGGCAGGGCTGATCGCGTTGTGGCATGCAGAGGCAGGCGGGAAGCAATCGAGGAAGGTGTCCTCCTTCTCCTTCTCCTCCTCCTTCGTCGTCGTCCTCCTCCTCTTCCTCCCCCTCCTGATCGCCAGAGGTCGAGGCCAGACGGCGTCCTCCTTTTCCTCCTCCTCGTCCTCGCTTAAGAGGAGGGGGGAGGATGACTATGAGGCTGCGGAGGCGGACGCGGATAATGATGGTGATGATGATGATAATGTGAACGATGATGCTGCTAATTGATGGTGCTTGTGATGATGATGATGATGATGATGACGATGACGACGACGACGACGACGACGACGACGACGATGATGATGATGATGATGATGATGACGACGACGATGATGCTGATGCTGATGCTGCTGCTGCTGCTGCTGATGATGATGATGATGATGATGACGATGATGATGATG